>CAUYLG010003921.1:0-33367 GCA_963573385.1 Cacajao melanocephalus
ACAAGAATCCTGTTCTCTCTCCCTCTTTTTCTTCCTCTTTCTTTCTCTCGTACATTCTTTTTTTTTCTTTCTTTCACTCTCACTTTCTTTCCTCTCTTTTCCTTTCTTTCAAAAAATAAAAAAAATAAAAAAATAAAAAAATTAACTTATTTTAAGTTTGGGGGTATATATACGTTCAGGCTTGTTATATAGATAAAATTGTTTCATGGGGATTAGTTGTACAGATTATTTTGTCACCCAGGTATTAAGCCTAGTTACTATTGGATAAACATTAAGCCAGAGTGTGATGCAAGTTAAAGTCAATCTGCTGAGATTGTGAAAACAGAAAGAAATCTCCTTTGCTATATAGCCAAGCAGATACAACCTAATACATACATGTTCTCAAGATAACCAGCATCTAGGCCTCAAGTTAGAGGAACTGAAAGCACCCTTTGTCCACATATAGTTCATCCTAGATTCACCTGGTAATTGTGTTTGTGTTCGCTAATTGACTGAACACAAAGAAAAAGTAAATTTCCCATATCTTCCTAACAGTAGGCAGTTTTACAACTTGGTGCAAGGTGTCCCCTTAAAGTCAAGTAAGTTTCCTAAACTGAGTTTTTCCTTAGATTGTTAGGCTTCTTAACTGGCTCTTACTCTCCCTTAGAAACTGGGAAATTGAAGCTCTATCTTCCTTGATGACTACCTTTCAAGTAAGAATTGTTGGGTTGTTGAGGAAGGCATTTCTGCATCTCAAAGCTGCTAAGAGGCTTATTTAATTAAAAAAAAAATTTATATACATTCAAAGAGACAAAAGAACTTCTTATTACAGGTCTGCTAGTTAAGTGCTCTAAGAAAATGGAGAAAAGGGAGAGAAGTCCCTTCTTTTATTTTCAACAGGAAGGGTTTAGCCTCTCCTTCCTTATCTGTATTTGCCCTCATGGAGTCCAGCACAGGTAACTGGAGATAAGAGGTCACTGTTGTACTGCCTGATGTTGCCTTGTAGTGGCCTCTATGCACACGTGAAGCATAGGGGTGAGAGAGGTCCTCATTTACTTCTACAAGCATTGCCTGATTGCACTGAGATATTTCAATTTGTTGCGAAGACTAGAGGCACAGATTCAGACCCGTGTTCTAGGACGTAACTGAGAGGGTGCAGGCGAAGTCCCTCCACTGGGGCACTCAGTGAATATGGGGCGTGTGGGGATGCATGTGTGAGTGATGTGGGCACTCAAGGAAGCAGGAAGCGTTCAAACCTTCAGTTTGAGATTTGAACTTCAGGGAGAAGATGGCACAATATATTCAGTTTGCTGGTAAAGTCACACCCTTTGGAGCTTCAGGCCCAGAGACTGTTAGCTACTGATTGCCACTCTACAGGCCAGAATCCTGCTCACTTGCCTGGCTGCACTATCCCATGGTCCTGCTGGAGAGAGCCTGTGGGCCCAAGGAATGGTGCCATTTCCCGTTCTGCCACGAGCGACTGGGTGCTGTTGGCTGATGTTAGTAGAGGACAGATGGCAAAGCAGGGGAAGCCCCTCAGTGGGGCTAAGGGGGAGAAAGAAGGACCTAGTCACTAGAGTACCATGGGCACAGAAACTGCTCTGTAACCCTAGCCTTGCCACAGTCATTCCAGGCATAGCGTCCCACTCTGAGGAACGGTCCCTTCTGTTCCCAGCAGCCTCCTCTATTGACTTTATGCTTTAGTCCCCTTCTCCAGGATTTGGCCTAGTTAGTTACTCCTGGGGACGATCATCTATCTCCCCTCAGCCTGGCCTGCCTGTGTGTTTCAGACACTACTGCAAACCTGGTGGAGCAAAGGCCAGGTAGGTATCGGTACCATGTGCACAGGCTGAGGCCCTGTGCTGCATCCTAAGGAATTCCAGTACACCTAGGTCAGCTGATACCAGCAGGATCTCCAGGAGCAACTCCAGATGCTGGCTACTCTGCAGAGTCCTGGGGATAAAGAAGTCAGAACCTTTCCTGGAGTGGATTACACGCTGCTCATGGCCGGTGTGACCCAGGGCAGAACCCTGTACTGCACCTGCAGCGAGACACAGTGAGAAACCCTCCCTAGGTTTATGAATAAAAGTCACATACACAGATTTCCCTTGTTCCCATCCATTAACCCTAGCCCTCCTTCTTTCCTTGACAGCCTTCCCAAGCCAGCTATCTTTCCACCCAAATCCCCTGCTCCTTGTCTTGTAACCACAAGTAGACTCTCTCTGCTAATTTCCCAAATACCTTTCAGAGAATGCTCTCTGTCTGAATAGCACCGTGATTTAGCCATAGGCTCTGGAGGGCTAGATGCAGACTTGGCTCTACCACCTGTGAGCTCTGGGGAAGTCTTTTAATCTTCCTGAACCTCAGTTTCTGTGTCTGTGAAACGCAGGCAGTAATTATCCATCTCAGACGACTGCTGTGAGGACAAAGCAATACAGTTCAGGTGAAGTCTTTAGTATAATGCAAAAAGACATAGAAAACAGTCAGGGGGCCTTAGCTGTTCTCTCCAAAATATGCACATGTAAAAAGCATGCACATAGGCCGGGTGCAGTGGCTCATGCCTGTAATCCCAGCACTTTGGGATGCTGAGGCGGGCGAATCACCTGAGGTCAGGAGTTCAAGACCAGCCTGACCAACATGGTGAAACCCTGTCTCTATTAAAAATACAAAATTAGCTAGATGTGGTGGTGCATGTCTGCATTATCAGCTACTCGGAAGGCTAAGACAGGAGACTCGTTTGAACCCGGGAGGTGGAGGTTGCAGTGAGCTGAGATCACGCCATTACATTCCAACCTGAGCAACAAGAGCAAAACTCCGTCTAAAAAAAAAAAATACACATATAGGTGCACAATATGCACATATAAAAAGCGTGTTGCATTTTAATGTCAGTATCAACAGCACCCCACCCCAGTCCAGAGATGCTTGGGAGAAACCTGGAGAAATTCTAGGCACTCAGAAGAGGGGTATGCTGAATCTCCCATCCAGTAAATGCCTCCTTTGATAAGCACACACACTCGGACTACATAGCCATGTTTCCAATTAAACTCCTGTTTTTAATACCATACCCACCTCTACCTAAAGTTCTCAAAGCCCAATCTCAAGCTGATCTTTTAAACAATAAGACTCTCAGAAAGGAGAAGGGTTCAGATCTGTCATGTAGAGCTCATCAAATGTTGAACTAATAAGCCATGAGTCAGAGCTGGGTCTGCAGCTTGAGTAGAGTCATTCGCAGAGTGAAGGGCAAGACAAGGAGGCTCAGACCCCAGGCAGGAATCTGGGACAGGTTCATAGTGAGCAAGAAATGGTGGGTGGGGGTGTGAGACAGAATGAATGAGACCCTGGATCCCAAGACCCTTGCAGAGGTGGAAGTGAGGGAGGCTACTGTAGCTGAGCCAACCTGCTTCTGGCTCGGAGCTTCTCTAGCCCAGAGGCTGTGGACCAAGTGAGCAGGTAAGTGGGACGCAGGTGGGAGTGAGCCAACAAGAGGTCATGGGAAAGATAGCTCTGTCTCTTATGGTAGTTTGGGTAGTTGTCAGGAGAGAGACTGGGAGGGTTTTTTCTCAGCTTGCGGTGAGGGAGGAATTTTTCCATCAGGGCATATCATCTGCCTATGGCTCTCCATGATCTGCAGGGTATTAGTCTCGGAAACTCACAGCACACTAGGCAGGATTCTGGGTTGTTTTTTTTGAGACAATCTCGCTCTGTCACCAGGCACCAGGCTGGAGTACAGTGGTGTGATCTCGGCTCACTGCAACCTACACCTCCTGGGTTCAAGCAATTCTCCTGCCTCAGCCTCCTGAGTAGCTGGGACTATAGGTGCCCACCACCACGCCCAGCTAATTTTTGTATTTTTAGTAGAGACGGGGTTTCACCATGTTAGCCAGGATGATCTTGATCTCTTGACCTCATGATCTGCCCACCTCAGCCTCCCAAGGTGCTGGGATTACAGGTGTGAGCCACCGCACCTGGCAGGAGTCTAGTTTTAATTATTCTTCCCTTCATCTCCTTGGCCTTGCATCTGTCACCCCCATCACTCCCTTTTCACTTAAGGGTATCTAGACATGAGGATCATCTGGCTAAGACATTGGTTTGGCTCAGCCTGAGCTTACTTATTATGAGAGTTCATTCAGGCAGGAGAGGGAGTGTATACAGTCTGGTAGGACCAAGAGGCCAAAAGTGAAGCAAAGATAAATCACAGACAAGAGACTTGGAATAAAGAAACCAGTAATCCAGGTGAGGCAGATGGAGATGCCTGGAGGCAAACGTGGTCCAGGTAGTTCAGCTGTAGCCTAGAGACATATTGTATTAGGTTTAGATTATTGTAGATATTGGTATAGGTCTGTTTGTAGTTTTTTAATTTTTTTCAGCACAACCATGGATTCTGAATAATAACCTTGCAGCTTCCCATTGCAGACTACAGGGCCACCAGAATCATCTGACCAAAAGGTGAGCAGAGGCCAGAAATCAAATCATGCTGTCATGTCCCTGGACCTGGTGGCTTTAGCTACTCATTTTCTCCAACAAGGAAGCCCAGAGGATCAGAACTCCTGGGTTCTAGAGAGGAATACAACGGTCTGGCAATTACTATCAGAGGAGCCTTTTCTGACAAACACCACAAACATTCTTCTCTTTCTCTATATCAGTTTTCCCCTTCCTCACTGCTGATTTCCCACATGCCTTTCAGTAAATGCTCTCTGCTGGACTAGCACAGCAATTTAACCATCGGGGTGGATGAAGATCTTGAATGCAGGGTCTGCTACTTGCAAGCTCTGGGGAAGTCTCTTAATTTCCCTGAACCTCAGTTTCTGTGTCTGTAAAATGCAGATGGTAACTCTGTTCATCTTAGAGGATAGAGTCCTCCCAGATGGAGGGCATGGCATCAGTCACAGGTGCTGGTCTCCTCTTTGCTCTCTCATGTGTTGTGGGTGACATCTACCTGGCTCCAGAGGACAAAAACAATGATACACACACACACACACACACACACACACGTACACACTCCTCACTGCAAGCTGAGAAAACAACCCTCCCAGCCTCGCTCCTGACACCTACTCCCTGTCCATAGGACATGGAGCCAGGTAGATGTTGGAGAGTAGGTCTGAGTTTCCTGAGGACTCAGGAGCCCTGGGGACATTTGAATACTTCTGTGTTCCCTCTTCCTTCAGGAAGCACACCTCTGTTAGAGAACACCATCACTGAGAGACCCTTGGTCAGGGCCACCATGATGCTGTTAAACATGGAGGAGATGGCAGGATAAAGAGGCCCTGAGCCACTGCTCCTAAAGGAAAGTAGAAGCCCTCTGCTGGCAGATCTTACAACAAGGACAGCAGCTCTGTGGCTGGAGTGTTGAAAGGCACAGCATTGAAAGCTCTGATGCGTTCCCTTCACCTCAGTCCCAGATAGCTCCCTGAAAACTTTGCAGATGCAATTCTGCTCAGTTGGACCAAGAACTATGCTTTGATACCATCGTCTAGACCCTTGGCTCTATGGTGATTAAACTAGCCCTCCTAGACTAGCACACTGTAGGGGCTGAAAGAGTGCTTTTTGATTGAATGAATTATATTATCTCCCTGTTATTCGGACAGGAAGTATTGATCTATGTGATGTAAGTCTTCTGTCTTCAGGCTGATAACAATTATATTGTATATATACACACACACATATATATGCACACACTCCTCACTAAAAGCTGAGAAAACAACCCTCCCAGCCTCTCTCCTGACAACTACCTAAACTACCATAAGAGACAGAGGTATCTTTCCCATGACCTCTCACTGGCTCACTCCAACCTGAATCTCTCTTACCTGCTTGCTTGGTCCACAGCCTCTTGTGCTTGTACATAACTCAGTTTACTGGATATTCCTTGGTCTACTCCATTAATTTATTATACCTCTCTGTTTTGTCTCTCACATCAGATTGTGGGTTCTCAATGACAGATAAACTGAGGTTCTCTTTTGATTCTAGGGTGGTCGACTTGTGATCTTGCTTAGTCCTCAGAATGGAGGGCATGATGTCCCGCACCTCCATCATACGAGGGAACATAGTTAATTGAGGAATGGAAATAATTTTTCCCAGAAGAGTGAGAGTATTTCAAGCCTATAGAACTGGTTTTCTCCTCTATGTAGCATTCTGCTCTGTATGTGTTCATTAGCATGGACTGATTCTCCTTCCTACACTCCACTCCTTTACCAACCATCTACCACCCAAACTCAGAGTTCTCATTCAAAGTGTCACCCCATCCCTGTCCCTTGTGGGTACAGTTGGGGGCAGTCTCATGGGAATTACCTGCTTATTGAGGGACACTGAGCTGGACCGTTTAATAGGTGTGATGTTTCTGTTCATAGTTGAGCAGCTGCAAGTTGGGATGCAGAACAAACCTGGCCACCAGAAGGAGCTTCCCTAATGCATCACTTAGTATTCCTTAGTGTCCCCTCCAATCTTGCCTGGTATCTTCTGAAGGAGAAGGGTATATATTAGGAATCCCATTTTTTTAGGACCCTACTCTCCTGATCTCCTTTGGGGCTTATTCTCAGTTAATATGCTTTTTATCTTTATATAGCTACATACAATACAATAGTTGTATACTTTGGGAAAGATTACTCTGTGTTTTTGGTTATTATCTGAAGTCTTAACCTAACCAGAGCTCTCTGAGGCTGATCTCCTGAGACAGAGGATTATGTCTTACTGACTACTGAAAGCTTTATTAGTCCCCAAACTAAAGCAACTGTGAGAGCTTCATCTTCACATATTTTATTAACTGAAATTTTTATTTGGGGAGAAAAATGGTTTGGAGGTTATTTTTCAGAGGAGCACCTTAGCCTCTAAAGATGTCTCCCAACTTGAGCTGGTGCTAAGATTTCAATAGGTCATAGTAATATTGTATAAGACCAGCTGATCCTAGGTAGTGAAACATGGCAAGGTTACTGGATTCAATGAGCATCAGCACTATCCATAAGACTCCACGAGCACTGTGAGGTGACCTCCCTGGTTAAAGAATGCATCCTTTTTTTTTGTACGGAATGCATAAGGCAGTCAGCCATATGGGCAAGGAGAAGCTAAGTGTAACACCTCCCTCTTACCTTTGCCCTCTTCTACACTTCTATTTAAATCACTCTTTATTAGACTTCCTTCTTTCAATCATCATAGTAATGTGCCAAAATCACACATTGTCTAATTTAGTACATGTAGTAGAGGATTTTGTACCCCAAATGGCTATGGAGTGGCGTTTTTTTTTTTTTTTTTTAATGTCAGTTATCAGGTCGTTAGAGAGAACATAATTCCCACTTCAATTGTCTAAGGAATTTTGGGTTTTCCATCTTTATCTAGAAGGCAAGAAGAGTTGCTATGAATAATCACAGTGAAGATATGTACAAGTAAAACTGCTCAAGCTCCCACTCTGTGTAGCAGAAGTGAGACAGGTATGCATGGGGCAATCTAGTGAATTAATTTGTGTTTAATTCTGAAGCTGAATGATGGGGACAAGCTGCGTCACATGGTCCACAACTGCCACAGGAGCTCAGTTATTTTGGATTACATTTTCAATCCAGGGTATATAGTAAAAAATTTTGGCATAGATGCCAACATCGGCTCTCAAAACACATCCATCTGCAAAAGACAGGATTCCTTGAAGCATCCCATTGCAGATTGCTGGGGCAGCAGAAACTTCCTGCCAAGAAAACAAAACAACAACAACAACAAACAAGTTATCTTTCTGGCAAGACAGAAGGAAGAAAATGGGAAAATTAAGGCATTGAGAGTATGTTACCTTGCAGGGCTGCCTCCTTCCTGGCACAATGCCCACACACAGCATACTTTCCTTGATGTTGTAGGTTTTATAGGCATTGCGGCACTGAGGCTGGGAGATTATGGAGATGTTCACAGTTTGCAGTGAATCAGGCTCCTTGTCTAAAGAAAAGAGAAAAGTCAGACCTCCTTAAGAGTTCTTTTAGGAATTAAACCTTTTAAAAAACATTTCTTCTTCTACCGTAAGAAATGAAAAGAGATCAAACATTTAGAGAAATCAGAACTGTGGCAGTTAGGACAACGAGAGTACAGGAGATGATCAGATTAACAATTTCTCGTGATGCAAATGTCTGTGACTTTATAAAAGTGATCAAATTCTTGAAAGTTATGTGTAAATATGAGACATTCCTGCAATGAAATGAAATACTTTGTTTTAAACAGAAAGCTGCCTTAAGTTGTGGGAGCTTTTTATGGAATATGAAATATGAGGCACAGAAAAAAGTTTATGTAGAATATCTAGTTTAGGAGTTTCAAATTATGTATAGAAGACTTCCACTGATAAAAATAACGATAGCTCTTTGACAGTTTTCTGAAGAAATGAATGAATGCTTAGGATGTTACCAGTTAAAAATGGTTATTTCAGAAATTCTTTTTAGAACTTCAACTGTGTATCTTTATTACAATCTTTCATAAGGAAGTTCTATCTCATTTAGTATAATATGTATTTATCTTACATTTAATATATTGATTTTTTTTCATGATTTTTCAAGGTTTCAAGTTGCTTTATTGCCTGAAATGGTTTGAAAATATACAACATAGTAGTCTGCTTTATTTTAGAGTTAAGGAAATTGAGGCTCCAAGGTAAAATGACCTGCTGTCACGTAGAAAATTAAGATTAGAATACAAATATTTTCTTTCTACTAAAAGCACTTCTATCATATATGAAAGTGAAAATGATAAAAAGATACAGTTGGAGAGAAAAAAAAAAACTTGAAGCACTCCTTCAGTGAGATACAGGGAAAAGGAAAGGGGAGGAAGAGGATGAATAAAGAGGTTAGAAGAAAGCTTCACTGGGCAGAATTGAGGAAGCCAAGACTAGTGAAGGTGTAAAAGCATATCTAATTCTGAGAGAAGAACATCGTCTTGAACTCACAGATATCACACACGTTGTAGCTCCAGGTGGAGACAGAACACGTGGTATCTGCTGAGACAGTTTGGTAGGGCAGGTTGGCTAGTTTCACATAGTCATTGAGTTCAGCCTCTTTTTTCAGCTTGATTAGCATGACATCATGATCAATAGAAGTGATTGAGAAGTGTGGATGGCGAATCATCTTCTCATAGCCAATCACTTGCAGATGCTTTTCATTGGAGTCTGCTGGGATTGTAACCCCCAATATCACCCGAAGTTTCCTGGAACAATATAGATGCTTATGAGAGGACTTAACAGAGATGGCTTCCCCATCCTTATGAGCCTCTATTATCCCTTCCCACAGACCTTTTTCTGCACCCTACTATGTCTCCCAAAGGCTTTCCTAATTCCACTTAATTGGGAGAAGGTCTCAAGCAGGGGTGAGGGTCTGTGCCCAACCTGAGAACCCGAAGAATGGAGTGCCTTTGAGGGCTTATTGCTCACGGTAAATTGCAGTGTGCAGCTGTGATCACCCAAAGAGGGTGGATCAGGACTCCAGTGCAGGGCAAGTAGTCAGATTTCAAGTAGACCAAGTAGGGGGGAGTGGAGCTGACTGTGTAATCCGGATTAAAGGCCGAAGCAACTGGAAAGAGAGGCATAGACAAGAAATTCTGAGATTTCTCAGTCATCGCTAGAAAAACTTCAGGAAAGTCATTTAATAGGCTCCAAGTTCCCCTATCCTTTTCTTCAGCAACTTTATTTGTAAACTAAATCTGTAAAATGGCTTACTTTGTTCTAAAACATGAAGAAAATGATCAATGGTAGAAATCTATCTCTTTCAAAAAAATAAAAGGTGTTTGGCGTTTTCGTTGTCAATAAAATCTTTCAAATTAAATGTTAAACTTTCGTAAATATCTTCCACAATTTAGTGGGTTCTATGCTAAATCAACTCATTTTTTTCTACTATTTTTATGAATTTTAGAATGGTTTAATAAGTCTTAAATAATTCTTATTTAGAATGCTTTAATAAGTCTTATCTTTTTTCCCCAACAGTAAGTCAAGACAGAATAGTATGAGTGCCACAACAAGAGCAGACCAAATGCTAAGAGTCTGAGGAGGGAAAAATAATTTATTGTTTTAAAAAATATACATTGAGCACCTAGTGTGTGTCAAGATCTGTTTTAGAGGCTTGGGCTATATAGTGAACAGAATAGATATTCCTGCTCTCATACATTACAATGAATGGAGATATTCAGTAATAATAAGCGCAACACACGGGTAAACTACGTAGGATGTTAAATGGTGATTAGTTCTATGGAAATAAAAGTAGGAGTGGGAAAGAGAGAAAGGTATAACCAAGTGTGTGCTGGAGGAGAAGAAGGAGTATCAGGTAGTATTTGTTTGTTTGTTTGTTTGAGATAGGATCTCACTCGGTTGCCCAGATTGCAGTGCAGTGGCAAGGTCATGGCTCACTGCAGCCTCAACCTCCTAGGCTCAAGCAATCCTCCTGAGTAGCCTAGACTACAGGTGTGTGCCACCACCTCTAGCTAATTTTAAAATATTTGAATGTTTATTGTAGAGATGGAGCCTTGCTATGTTGCCCAGGCTGGTCTCAAACTCTTGGCTTCAAGTGATCCTCCTACCTCAGTGTCCCAAAGTGCTAGGAATATAGGCGTGAGCCACCACACCCAGCTTCAGGTAGTATTAAACCAGTCATCAGAGTAGAACCTCATGGGCAATGTTGAACAACAACATGAAGACAGGGGAAGTTGCATAATCAAATATCTGGGTGAAGGGACTCCAGGCAGAGAAAACAGCTGCAATGAGTGTCCTGGGCCTTGTGTCAGTTACATCACAGAGGCCATGGCTGCTGACCCAGAGTGAGAGAAGGGGAACAGAGCAGGAAAGGGGCTCAAAGGTGGATGGAGGGTTTTGTAGAGCATTATAAGGACTTGGACTTGTTTTCTGAGTACAAATGGAACCACCCAAGGATTTGTGCAAAGGAGTGATGACACTCTTCTCATGGAGAACTTGTAGAGTGTGGAAGTATAGAGGTAGAGGGGTCTGTTAGGAGAATAATTTGTGAATCCAGGCAAGAGGTGGTGGCTTGAACCATTATAAGCAGTGGAGATGGTGAGATGTGATTGGATTTAGGATATGTTTAGAAGATAAAGCCAACAAGGTTTTTCTAAGAGATCAAATGTGGGGTAGGAGAGAAAGAGAATTTATGAATAACTCTGGGTTTATGCCTGAGTAACCGGTACTGTGCCAGGAGATGTCTGATTCTTCAATGTTCTGCTGTGCACTCTGCAGTGCAGAACATCAGTCCTGTTGCAGTCAGGTCCAGAGTCAGGTATTAGGAGTGGATCTGGTATTTGAGTGACAACGTCCACATCTCACCCAAAAGCACACAAGCAATCCTCCTGCAGCAGGCAGGCAGGCAGGCACTATCACAGGAGGAAAATTAGTGGGAACAGGGCAGTAGGGAGCGACAGAGAACCATCCTACACTCGAATTCTGGAATGACGCCTCTCACCATTACCCATCTTTCATGCTTTACCCAGGATTTCTCTTTGGTGAGTAAAGAGACAAATATGCACACACTCACCTGTCAGATTCAAGAGAGCCCAGAGGAGGATAAACTTCATGACGATGTTGAACACCCAGTTCAGCTCCAGTTTCTAGAAAACATGGAAGAGAGAGAAAAAGACTAAATAAAATAAAGCAAGATTCTAGAATTGGAAAATATATATCATCTACATTCTTTTAGTAGCAGGATTCGGTTTTAGAAACAGTATCCATCACTCAGAGGAGGGTGTAGTGTCATCTTTCAGAGAGATAAGAATAGAAGTTAAGTGATTGGTCCCCAGTACAGTAGAAAATAGTTCTGGAATTCAGAGTTCTGCGCTCTATCCTCAGGGAAGAAAGTACCAAAGCTAAGAGAAGTTGAAGTTCACGATGTCTCCACAGCTGACTCCTGTGTGGTCTCCTTTTTGTCAGCCTCAGCAGGCAGAGGCCCCTCTGAACTATGTGTGGGCTGCTGCCCCTCCTGTCTGTGTGATGCTAACCCCCACTGTGTGATGCTGTTTTTCTTTGGTAGACATAATGTAGCCCTCTGGAGCTGGCATTGCTTCCTCTGCCTGGCATTAAACTCCGCTTTGAAATACATTAACACTTTCCTTCATGTCACTATTTATCTGTTTGTTCTGTGAACCAAGCTGCAAATTATTTTTCTTATGTATATCTAACTTGTGCCAGGATCTGTGCTTGCTGTTGGGATTGCCTCAATTTAAAGACTTCTTCCCTACCTTCCAAGAGCTTAGAGACTAGTGGGAATGATACTTAAGCAGATGGTTATGAAACAAAGTATTCAGGGCTAAATATTGAGGTATACCATAGACTAGGTAAAAATGTTTGCAAAACACATATCTGCTAAATAATTCATGTACAAGAGAATAGGAAAACATTAAGAAAACAAACAACACAACCTAAAAGTGGGCCAAAGATCCTTACCAAATGTTTTAGTCTGCTTGGACTACCATAAAAAACAAAACAAAACAAAACAAACAAACAAAAAACTACAGTCTAGGTGTCTTACACAAGAGATATTTAGTTACTTGCAGTTCTGGAGGTGAGAAGTTCATGACCAAGGTGTTGCGGTGTTGTCAAGTTCAGTTTCTGGTGAGGCCTCTCTCCCCAGCTTGTAGATAATCACCTTCTTACTGTGTCTTTACATGGCCTTTCCTTTGTGCACACAGAGAGAAAGAGGGAAAGAGAGCTCTCTGGTGACTCTTATAGGGACACAAATCCTATTGGATCAGAGCCCCACCCTTCTAACATAATTTAGCCTTCATTACTTCCTTTTAGGCCCTATCTTCAATACAGTAGCATTGAGGTTTAGGGCTTCAAACAGATATATTTTACAGTGATGGGGAAGGTAACACCAGAGAATATATACAGATGGCAAATGACATATGGAAAAATTCTCAACATAATATGTCATTAGAGAATTACAACAGTAATGGGATACCACCACGTACCCTGTAGAAGGGCTAAAATCCAAACACCGATGGCAACAGATACTAGCAAGGATATCAAGTATCAAGAACTGATGCTGGTGAGAATTTATTGCTGGTGGGAGTGCAAAATGAAACAGTCACTTTATAAAATAATTTGGAAATTTCTTATAAAGCTCAACATAGCCTTACCATATGATACAGCAATTATACTGCTTGATACACCAAAAGATTTGAAAACTTATGTTTGCAAAAATTCTACACATAAATGTTTATAGCAGCTTTGTTCATAATTGCCAAATCTTGAAAGCAACCACAGTGTCCTACAATAGGGTAAATGGATAAACAAAGTGTGATTCATCCATATAGCAAAATGCTATTCAGAGATTTTATGATTTAAAAAACTTAATTCTCAAATCATGAAAGGACATGGAGTAAACTTGTATGCACATTGCTAAGTGAAAACAGCTAGTCCAAAAATTATACCATATAATTCCAATTATATGACATTCCAGAAAAGGCAAAGCTATAGAGATACATGTGTGTGCAAATACCATTTTCGTATAACAACTTATTTTCCTCTGGATAGATACCCAGGAGTGGGATTGCTAGATTGAATGGTAGATCCACTTTCAGTTCTTTAAGGAATCTCCACGCTGTTTTCCACAATGCTTGTACTAGTTTACAATCCCACCAACACTGTAAAAGTGTTCTCTTTTCACCACACCCATGCCAACACCTATTTTTTTTTTTATTTCTTTGATTACAGCCATTCTTGTGGGAGTGAAGTGGTATCACATTGTGGTTTTGATTTGCATTTTCCTGATCATTAGTGATGTTAAGCATTTTGTTCATATGTTTTCTGGGCAGTTGTATATCTTTTTAAAAGAATTGTCTATTCATGTCCTTATCCCATTGTTTATTTTTTCTTGCTGATTTGTTTGAATACCTATATTAGTCTTTTTTCAGTTATATAGATTGCAAAGATTTTCTCAGGGTTGTCTGTTTACTCTGCTTTTTATTTCTTTTGCTGTGCAGAAGCTTTTTAGTTTAATTAAATACCGTCTATTTACCTTTTTTGTTGTTGTTGTTACATTTGCTGTTGGGTTCTTGGTCATAAAGTCTTTGTCTAAGCCAAAATCTAGAAGAGTTTTTCCTATGTTATCTTCTAGAAATGGTATGGTGTTAGGTCTTAGATTTAAGTCTTTGATCTATCTTGAGTTGATTTTTGCATACAGTGAGAGATGAGTCTAATTTCTTTCTTCTACATGTGGCTTGCCAATTATCCCAGCACCATTTGTTGAATTGGGTGTCCTTTCCCCACTTTATGTTTTTGTTTACTTTGTCGAAGATCAGTTAATTATAAGTACTTGGCTTTATTTCTGGGTTCTCTATTCTGTTCCATTGGGCTATATGACTATTTTTATACCAGGACCATTCTGTTTGGTGACTATGGCCTTATAGTATAGTTTGAAGTCAGGTAATATGATACCTCAGGATTTGTTTTTTTGCTTAGTCTTGCTTTGGTTATGTGGGCTCATTTTTGGTTTTCACATGTATTTTAGGATTATTTTTTCTAGTTCTGTGAAGAATGATCGTGGTACTTTGGTGGGAATCACATTGAATTTGTAGATTGCTTTAGGCAGTATGGTCATTTTCATGATATTGATTCTACCCATCCATGGGCATGGAACGTATTGTCATTTGTTTGTGTCTTCTATGATATCTTTTAGCAGTGTTTTGCAGTTTTCTCAGTTGAGGTATTTCACCTCCTTGGTTAAGTATATTTCTTTCTTTCTTTTTTTTTTTTGGCAGCTATTGTAAAAGGGGTTAAGCTCTTGATTTGATTCTCAGCTTGGTTGCTGTTAGTGTGTAGCAGAGCTACTGATTTGTTTACATTAATTTTGTATCCTCAAACTTTGCTGAATTCATTTACCAGTTCTAGGAGGTTTTTGGATGAGTCTTTAGGGTTTTCTAGGTATATGATCATGTCACCAGCAAACTATGAGAGTTTGACTTTCTTATTACCAATTTGGGTGCCCTTTATTTCTTTCTGTCTGATTGCTCTGGCTAGGACTTCCAGTACTGTTTTGAATAGAAGTGATGAAAGTGGACATCCCTGTCTTTTTCCAGTTCTTCAGAGGAATGCTTTCAACTTTTCCCCATTCAGTATAATGTTGGTTGTGGGCTTGTTATGGATGGCTTATATTACCGTAAGGTATGTCCCTTCTGTGCCACATTTTGCTGATTCTGCTGAGGGATTTAATCATAAAGAGATGCTAGATTTTGTCAAATGCTTTTTCTGCATCTATGGAGATGATCATGTGATTTCTGTTTTGATTCTTTTTATATGGCATACCACATTTGTTGACTTGCAGATGTCAAACCATCCCTGCATCCTTGGTATGAAACCCACTTGCTCATGGTGGATTATCTTTTTGATATGTTGTTGGATTCTGTTAGCTAGCATTTTGCTGAAGATTTTCGCATCTATATTCCTCAGGGATATTGGTCTGTAGTTTTCTTTTTTGTTATATCCTTTCCTGGTTTTGATATTAGGGTGATGCCAGCTTCATAGAATGATTTAGGGAGGATTCTCTTTTTGGAATAGTGTCACTATCTTTTGGAATAGTGTCAGAATTTGTACCAATTTTTCTTTGAATGTCTGATAGAATTCATCTGTGAATCTGTCTGATCCTGGACTTTCTTTTGTTGGCAATTTTTAAATTACCATTTTAATCTTGCTGCTTGTTATTGGTCTGTTCAGAGTTTCTATTTCTTCCTTGTTTAATCTAGGAGAAGTGTATATTTCCAGGAATTTATCCATCTCCTCTAGGTTTTCTAGTTTGTGCACTTGAGGGCATTCATAGTCTCCTTGAATGATATTTTGTATTTCTGTGGTATTGGTTGTAATGTCTCCCATTTCTAATTGAGTTTATCTGGATCTTCTCTTTTCTTTTCTTGGTTAATCTTGCTAATGGTCTATCAATTCTATTTATCTTTTCAAAAAACCAGGTTTTTGTATTTTCTTTTGTATTTTCTTGTTGTTTCAATTTCATTTGATTTTTCTCGAATTTTGATTATTTATTTTCTTCTTCTGGGTTTGGATTTGGGTTGTTCTTGTTTCTCTAGTTTCTTGAGGTGTAACCTTAGATTGTCTATTTGTGCAATTTCAGACTTTTTGATGTAGGCATTTAATTCTATGAACTTTCCTCTTAATATCTCTTTTGCTGTATCCCAGAGGTTTTGATAGGTTGTATCAATATTATCGTTCAGTTCAAAGAATTTTTAAATTTTCCTCTTGATTTCATTTTGGCACAGGGGTTATTCAGGAGGAGGTTATTTAATTTCCATGTATTTGCATGGTTTTGGGGGTTCCTTTTGGAGTTGATTTCCAATTTTATTCCACTGTGGTCTGAAAGAGTACTTGATATAATTTCAATATCCTTAAATTTGTTGAGATTTGTTGTGTGGTCTATCATATAGTCTATCTTGGAGACAGTTCCATGTGCTGATGAAAAGAATACATATTCTGCAGTTGTTTGATAGAATGTTCTGTAAATATCTGTTAAGTCAATTTGTTCTTGGTTATAGTTTTAAGTCCATTTTTTTGGTTGTTGTTGACTTTCTCTCTTGATGACACGTCTAGTGCTGTCAGTGGAGTGCTCCACTATTATTGTGCTGCTCTCTATCTCATTTCTCAGGTCTAGTAGTAATTGTTTTATTAATTTGGAAGTTCCATTGTTAGGTGCATATATATTTAGGATTGTGATATTTTCCTGTTTGACTAGTCCTTTTATTATTATATAATATCACATTTTGCCTTTTTAAACTGCTGTTGCTTTAAAGTTTGTTTTTCTGATATAAGAATAGCTACTCCTGCTCAATTCTTGTGTCCATTTGCATGGAATACCTTTTTCTACCCCTTTACTTTAAGTTTATGTGAGTTCTTGTGTTTGGTGAGTCTCTCGAAGATAGCAGATACTTTGGTGAATTCTTCTTATCCATTCTGTGTTTACATTCAATGTTAGTATTGTGATGTGAGGTACTATTCTATTCATCATGCTACTCATTGCCTAAATACGTTGGGTTTTTTATTGTGTTATTGTTTTATGGATCCTGTGAGAGTTATGCTTTAACGAGATTATATTTTGGTGTATTTCAAGGATTTGTTTCAAGGTTTAGAGCTCTTTTTAGCAGTTTTCTTGTAGTGCTGGCTTAGTAGTGATGAATTTTCTTAGCATTTGTTTGTCTAAGAAAGACTGTCTTTCCTTCATTTATGAAGCTTAATTTTACTGAACACAAAATTCTTGGCTGATAATTGTTTGTTTAGGAGGCCAAAGATAGGACCCCAATCCTTTCTAGCTTTTGGGTTTCTGCTGAGAAAATTGCTGTTAATCTGATAAATTTTCCTTTATAGGTTACCTGATGCTTTTGCCTCACAGCTCTTAAGATTCTTTCCTTTGTCTTATCTTTAGATAACCTGATGACTATGTGCCTAGGCAATGATTTTTTTGCCATGAAATTTCCCAGGTGTTCTTTGAGCTTCTTGTTTTTGAATGTCTAGATCTCTGGCAAGGCCAGAAAAGTTTTCCTCAATTTTTTCCCCAAATATCTTTTCCAAACTTTCAGATATCTCTTCCTCCTTGGGAACACCAATTATTCTTATGTTTGGTTATTTAACATAATTCAAAACTTTTTGGAGGTTTTGTTCATTTTTTAAAAATTCTTTTCTTCTTTGTCTTTGTCAGATTGGGTTAATTTGAAAACCTTGTTTTCCAGCTCTGAAGTTCTTTCTTCTATTTGTTTGATTCTATTGCTGAGACTTTCCAGTGTATTTTTCATTTCTCTAAGTGTGTTCTTTGTTTCCAGAAGTTGTGATTGTTTTTTATTTATGCTATCTATTTTACTGGAGATTTTCTATTCATATTCTGTATAACTTTTTGATTTCTTTAAGTTGGACTTCACTTTTCTATGGTACTCCTTGATTGGCTTAATAATCGACCTTCTGAATTCTTTTCCTGGTAACTCAGAGATTTTTGTATTGGTTTGGATCCATTGCTGGTGATCTAGTGTGGTCTCTTGGGGATATTAAAGAAACTTGTTCTACCATATTACTAGAATTTTTCTGGTTCCTTCTCATTTATGTAGACTATGTCACTCAGAATATCTGGGACTCACGGGCTACTGTTCAGATTCTTTTGGCCCACAGTAATGCTCCCATGATGTGGTGCTCTCTCCTTTCCTTTAGGGATGGGGCTTCCTGAGACCTGAACTGCAGTGATTGTTATTTCTCTTCTGGATCTAGCCACTCAGTGGAGCTGCCAGGCTCTAGGGTGGTACAGGGGAGTGTCTACAGAGAGTTATGTGATGTGATCTGTGATCTGCATTCAGGTGTTTGAGCTGTGGATACCAGCATCTGCTCCAGTGGAGGTAGCAGAGGAGTGAAGTGGACTCTGTGAAGGTCCTTTGTTGTATTTTTGTTAAATGCACTGGATTTGTGATGGATGGCCTCCAGCCAGGAGGTGGTGCTTTCCAGAACACATCAGCTATGATTGTATAGAGAGAATACAAGCTTTCTCTGCGGTCACCTTTGGATAAATATTGAGGTTTCTCAGGCCGTAGAGCTCCTGAGAGGTTATGTCCTTTGTCTTCAGAGTTTCTTGGCTATCCCACAGAGCCTGCAGTGGCAATCTACCTCCTTCAAAGGGTCTGTGGATTCTCTTGGTTTTCCTGATATGTTCCTGCGATAGTTCTTGGAGAAAAAGTTCACAATGTGGGTCTCCGCATGATGCTCTCTGTTCCTCTGAGTGGGAGCTGCAAATTAGTCCTGCCTCCTATCCACCATTTTTTTCTTGAAATCCTCCTAAATGTGTATTTTTATTGAGCCATTAAATCTGTGATGTTTTTACACAGCAATAGAAAACTAACAAATGCATACTGGATGCTAGCATTGCATTCAATACTGATGATTCCGTGGCAAGGGAGATGAGAAGCTTGCTCTCATACATCATAGTGCCTAATGAAGGGAGACAGGTGTAATAAGAATCACCATTGTCAATGTTAAGAGAAAAGGGAGGTTAGAGAAGTATGTTGCGGGACCCTAATATAAGGTCAGAAGAAGACCTCCTTAGGGAAGTGAAGTTTGAGATTGAAGGATGGGTAGAAATTAGCCAAATAGATAAGGAAGAAATTTCCAGGTGGATGAACCAGAGCTCCAAAGAGAATGCAGAATGTAAAAAAGAGAATGAAGGGAGAGACAGGCAAGGAGACACAGATAGGAGAATCCTACGGAACAGACTTTGCAGGATTTGTTGAGTAAGAACTGCCTGCAAAGGAGATAGAGGAGACAACCAGAGAGTAAGTCAAAGAAACATGCCTTTCTGTTCTGTATTTTAGATGAGTGAAGCTTTATTTTGCTTAAATAATAACAAGAAGAAGCAATGATAGGGAAATCGGGTGATAATCCATAAAGCAAGTCCATGAGTAAGTCAGACTAGATATGGTCCATTTCACAGGTGGAGATAGAGGCTGTAAATAATAAGGTCTTGCTTCCACCACAGCAGGAAAAATGAAAAAGAAAAAAAGTGTGTGTGGGGGTAGGAAACAGGTATGTTTGCAGTTTTGGTGGTGGCAAGCTGAGGGAGGCATTTTCTGATGGTTTCAACTTTTCTCTACTCCCAAACTAGAGGTCATCTGCTAAAAGTGAGCATTGAAAGAGGAGAGAGGAGGAGATTTGAAATTGCTGCTGTGGAGAATTACACAAACAATTTACTTGGAGAAGACAGGATTGCCAATAAGTGCTAAAGATGTAATTCAAGAGTTACAAGAAGTTATGAGTTGAGGACTATAATCCTAAGTGAATTAACACAGGAACAGAAAACCAAATATTGCATGTTCTCATGTATAAGTGGGAGCTAAACCCTGAGCACACATGGACATAAACAAGAGAACAGTAGACACTGCAGATTACTAGAAGTTAGAGGGAGGTAGAGGGGCATGGGTTGAAAAACTACCTATCAGGTACTATGTTCACTACCTGGGTGATGGGATCCATACCCCAAACCTCAGCATAACACAATATATCGTGTAACATACCTGCACATGTCCCCTGCATCTAAAATAAAAGTTAAAATTAAAAAAAAAAACCTCTGGCACAAATATAGATGTGATTCATTAAAGGTGAAGGGAGCCTTGGACATTGAGCCAGAGACAGAAAGCAGGGCGAAATGTGAGAGAAGACTGGCAAACTGAGGACTTGCCGTTTGGATGGGGCCATAGATTACAGAAAAAAATAATCATTCAGTGAATGAAACGGCCTTAATATCTAGATTTGAGAACAAGGAAAATTTCTGTGAATGGGACAGAACAAGCTATTGGTCTTAGATGCACCTAAGCTCTCTGGTTTTTGTTTTTGTTGTTTTAGAGACAGGTTCTGGCTCTGTCAGCCAGGCTGGAAGTCAGTGGCACAATAATAGCTCATTGCAGCTTCAACCTCCTCACTTGTCAGCCTCCCATGCAGTTAGGAGTTTTTTAAAAAATTATCACTATTTTATGTAGAGACAAAGGTCTCTGTGCTGCCCAGGCCAGTCTTAAACTCCAGGTCTCAAACAATCCTCCCACCTTACCTTCCCAAAGTGCTGGGATTATAGACATGAGTTTTGTTTTGTTTTGTTTTGTTTTGGCTTTAGCAGATGAGAAAACACATCCAGGGGTCCAGGCTCAGGGTCCAAAAACCAAGTCACCTCTGCAGTCTCTACAGATGCCCTAGATTCACTGCATCCCTCAAGGGAAGAAACCCCAAACCTCTTTACACCTCCCACAGGAGATTTCTCCTATGCTGTGGTTCTCTATTCTCATCTTCATTGGCCTCCTCTGCCCATCTTTTCTTTTTTAACATAAGATCCCTAGGTCATACTGACCCTTTTCTCTCTGTTGTTCTTTGGTCTCTCAAGTGTCAACATAATACTCAGAATCCTTTTAACTCTGTCTCTGTGTTTAGATGCCCTGATCAGTGGCTATGGGATGCTGCACGTGTCCCCACCATATGCCAGTATGAGAGAAGGGCTGAGCACCCATTACAACTCTTCTCCATAGCAGAGAGCCCTCCCAAACCCTGCAGCTGCCACCCACCAACATAGGACTCCTATTTGTTAGGCACTCCTCAGACAGCATCTGGGTTCCAAATCACTGTCTCCAACTGCCTGCTGGAAATAACCACCTCTACACCCTTAAAGGACTTCAATATACCAGGCCACCTGTCTCCTCTTGCAGGACCATGCTCTTGATACCTTGCACACAAATGCCCTTGTTATCCTCATATTATCTTTGAGAATAACCATCTTACCTGTTGTCCAAGTCAAAAACTTGGGAGTTATCCCTGATACCTCCCTTGGCTTTTCTTCTTACAGTATGTCCAAATCTCATAGATGTTACTCCCTTAGGATCTCTCAAATCAGAAATCGGATGGTATTCTGTTTACTGTAAAAACTTTTCAATGACACCCCCTCTAACACCTATAAGATAAAAATCTAAGTTCCTTTGTAGAGCAGGTCAGGCCCTTTATCACCCAACCTTTGCCTGCCTATATAGAATGATATTTTATCCCTCCTCTATAGTTTATTTTCTACCCTCAAGGATTACTTATTTATGTATATATTCCAGACCATACCACACTTTCATATGCTTTTTTGCCTTTTAATAAACTATGTGCTTAGTTTTACAATATCCTTCCCTAATTTGCCTCTCTGCTGTTACTTCTCCTGACACTGCCACTCAGAATGTTTTATTTTATGTTTTTTGTGGAGTTTACTGCCCATCTCTGTTATAGCAGTTATCACAAGGTATTATAATTAGCCAACTGATGGCCAAGGTCATGTCATAGTCACTCGGGCATCCCTAGCAAAGGCAGTGCCTACTAAGCAGCTAGCGGTTAATTTTTGAATGAATAAATGAACACAAGTGAAGATGTTGCTAAATTTTTCATTATCCTCAAAGTTTACATGACAAATACAGCAGGAGTCATGACATGGGTTCTTGGTTAACCATTTTTAAAAAAATCAGATGTTTCCTTTTTGGATTTTGTTCCAAAATCACAAAGATGAAGAGAGTTGTAGATCCAGTGCAGAAATTATGAAGAGGTGGCACTGAGGGGATGTGGGAACAGGGGCGCCTCAGTGGGTATCCATAATTTTCAAGATCCATCTTGCATAGTGATGAACATCTGTGAAGAATCCTTCACTTCCCAGGGTGACACTTCCTTTTGCCCAGGACAAGATTCCATGCAATCTCCCATTGCAGATGGCTGGAGCAGCTGAAACTTCCTTATAGAGAAAAGGAACAGAAAGTCAATGTGTCTTTGTCCTTATGGAACAAGAGTAAGTGCCAGCTGGGCGCGGTGGCTCACGCCTGTAATCCCAGCACTTTAGGAGGCTGAGGCAGGTGGATCACAAGAAAGGTCAGGAAATCAAGACCTTCCTGGCCAACATGGTAAAACCCTATCTCTACTAAACATACAAAAATTAGCCAGGCATGATGGCGCATGCCTGTAGTCCCAGCTACTTAGGAGGCTGAGGCAGGAGAATCGCTCGAACCCAGGAGACAGAGGTTGCAGTGAGCTGAGATCACACTGCTGCACTCCAGCCTGGGCAACAGAGTGAGACTCCATCAAAAAAAAAAAAAAAAAAAAGAGTAAATGCCAAGAAGTGGCACATGAAAGTAGCAAAACCATCCAAGAGAATGGGCTTATTTTTCTTGAGATGGGGCAGCCCTCTCTTTACATCCACATATAAGTCTCACCTTAAGATTCAAGCTTGACCCAATCCGAGTGCAAGCAAGACAAAGGACAGATAGTTCTACCCCAAATCTCTCCCACTATGAAAGATGAGAAAGGGAATGGTTAGAATCCCAGAGATGAGTGGGGAGGGGAGAGGGACTTCAGCTCTCTGCTCCTCACTCTTGGGAGGCCTTTTGGATCAGTGCTCTTTGATTCTGCATTATCACCACCTCTTCCAATGGGACCCTTGCTATCTTTCTGTATAGAGAAGGGAGAAATACCTTGTTTTTAGATAGGATCCTTAGAGGTTGTCCCACACAAATGATGTTTCCTGCCTGTTCTTCTTTGAGTCTATCCTGACAGTCATGGAAGGGAAGAGAATATTGGTTGATCCATGTCAGGATATCAGGATTACTGACTGTGGGAAAGAGAAAATAAACTCCAGAGTAACTCTCCTTATCACAAGGGCTCTTGCAACCAGATCCTGTTTTGTAAATAAATTTAGTCCTGAGAATATTCAATGCAGGTAGCAGCAGACACTCGATTCTCCTTAGGATTCCTTGTTCAGTAATCTCCATGTTGGAGAAGTAGATTTATAAGTCCCCTTTGTCAGGTATCAGATCCATAATTCTTTCTGTACTATGCATCATTTACAAAATTTTGAAAAACTGTGAGTTATTAGTGATCACAAGGAGAAAGAGACAGCAACAAAGCCATTGTCTGTAAGACTTTCCCCCATACACACACACACACACACACACATACACACACACACACACACACACACACACTCTTATTGGGCATATAATTGATCTTTTTCACATTTAATTATAAAGGGAGAAACTATTTTTAATGCATATAAAACTGCTTTTTAGCTTAAATAGATTATAAGTATATATAGTATGTGTATTGCTATAAATATACATACGTATTTCCCCTTAAGAAGTCGTCATGTTGTTTATCTCCATAATAGCAATTGCTATTATACTGTCAACTTCAAGATAGAGGAACTTTAACCAAGGTATTATGTAATTTTAATTTCTGGTAGATAATAGCAAACAGAAAGGAAACAAAACTTTCACTAGAGATTGCTCAAACTAAGTCCAGTGTTGTTTAAGGAGCAGTATTTTTTTTCTGATAGAGCATACCCAATTGAATGCCCTAAAGCAGATTAGGCCAGAAGGTGTCAGGTCAGAGAAGAAAAAGAAATTATATTCAGTTTTAAATTTTTATGGGAACTAAATTAAAATATGCGTAAAATGC
Source organism: Cacajao melanocephalus (assembly GCA_963573385.1). NCBI lineage: Eukaryota > Metazoa > Chordata > Mammalia > Primates > Pitheciidae > Cacajao > Cacajao melanocephalus. The sequence continues at coordinate 23,906 of CAUYLG010003921.1, forward strand.
TAGGTGAAAGTAACTTATTTGAAATAATGAATTTCTAATAAATGTTGGAAGCCCTGCATCAGAAAGCTCGTAGAGCTAGTTTGTCACTGTGATTTTGACATGCAGAGCTTATATACCTCTGAGTAGTTTTGTTTTGTTTTCAAATGGCACGTAATAAATTACTCCTATAAGTTGTGATTCAATTACTTTGAATAAGACTTATAAAGCCAAGGACAAAAATCATACAACCTGCAATTGTTCAGAAAACATATTCACTTAGATTTCCAAGTACTTTGCTTCTAAATTGAAAAATGAAGCTGCAAAATACTGAAAATATAATAGTTTCTACTTTTTATTTCTGTTTTTTACCAAAGACTGATTTTTTAAAATTCCACTTTGATTGCTTTTACAGAACAGGTGCATTATTCTGTAGCCACCAGAGAAAGATTTAAATCGGCTTAATAGATCCAGGACAACGTGCTTGAGTGAACGTAGCTTTTGCAAGATAATCAGTGTCAGCCTTCATCTCTTAAAATCAGCTGATCAGGATCAGAGGTCCTCTGAAAAACACGTCTCAGCATGCCAATCAATCAACAGCAATTCCCATGAAGTAGCCAGGCCTCGGCAGATGATGTAACCCATTCATACCTCTGAAAGTTCTCCTCAATTCCAAGCTTCCCACAAGCCCCATATGCTAATCAGCACTTCACTCTGTTTAGTGGGATGGCGCCTGTTAGCATTGTTCTACCTTGCTATAATAAGCAATAGATTTAGATTTGTCATTTCATTTCAGATATCAAGTGGTGATATCCTCATCCTCTCACAATACCTAAAGAAAGCATAATGGAGTAACAGCCAACAAAGACCAACAAATGCATTAGAAAGTAATTTTCTTCGTAAGTGTTCTTTATTAGACAGACTCCTGCAGAGATCAGATCTCTCTGCTCATCCCAATTTCAGCTCACAGGGGAGAAGGGTGTGTGCTTACAACATGGGCTGCCACTATTTTTTCTATGAGGCATGCCAGGCCAGGGAGATACCAACTGATTATGTTATAATAATCAATTTCCCTATGAACCACCCAAGTCTCCACCTCTAAGTGGGAGCTCCGGGATGGAATAGTAGGTATGAGTGGTACTCTCTGCAGGGAACCAGCTCTGGTGACAGGACAGGTGCTCTCTCAACCATTCTCTTATCTCCCAGGGTTCTCTGCACATAAATTGGGTTCTCTGTAGAGGATGTAGGAAGCATCGTCTGCTGCCTCACTACATCGCATATATTTTATGTTCATTTTCCCCACTGTTCTTCCATTGTGTGATGGGCTTTCAGCAACTATCAATGAGTAAGTCACCCTCCAACAGGTTGCCTTGATGATACTGTCTTTGTGCATGAAAACTCCTATTTTTCCCATCTTTATTTCAATCCAGTTCTCTGGACTCTGTTTTCAATATTCTATAGATATAAAAATTACTGTCTGCTCCATTTGTTGGTGTCAGAGTGGCTGCCCTTTATCAGTCTCTTTGAATTTTATCTTTGACCTCCAGTTATGATGGTATAGGGCCCTGGCAGGAATCCTTCTATGGTGGACAACATTGTCGCACAGCAGCGATTTCCATCAGGGACATCCCACCACATTTTCTCCCAGCTCCAACCTCCTGAGTATAAAAAACACAGCATCAAACACTTACGGTTTTTATATTTATTCCAGGTCCAGGTTGGAATAAAACAGGACTCATTAAACGGAATGGGTTCCAAGGCTATGGCTATAGTCCCCACATAGGAGTTGAGTGAAGCAGGCTTGGACAGTTTGATCATCATTAGATCATTGTTCAAGGATTTTGCATCAAAGTCAGAGTAGGTCACAATTGATGAATAGTTTCGTATTTGTTGTTTCTTATTTGTGATGCTAGGTTGAGAAACTCCCAGTCGGATTTCAACACTTTGGAAGAAAGAGGGCAGAGAGATGAGAAAAAAGAGAGTCATAGGATGACAGATTATAAGAAATGATACAGCCCACCCTTTTGGTTTTAACTTTCTGTCTTAACCTGAGAACTGACATGGTCTGCCTTTGCCTATAAAATAATACCAATAGTTTACAGAATCGTTGTATTAGAGACATAAATTTGTAAAATATCTGACATGGTATCTGGCACCTGAAACACAGTTAGTAGAGTCTTGTTATTAAGATTTTGATCATCTGAATTAGCAGCTAATAGAGAGGCACCACACATCCAGTTCATGCGTTAAGTATGGATATAAGAAAGAACATCTGATTTTCCAATTCTTATTCCAGGAGGATGTGAGCTGTCTATTTCCTTTGTATTTCCCATATACTACAGAGCAGAGGTTCAGTCTGTGTTAAACTAAACTGCACTGAACAGCCAGATGGCTTAGGTTTCTGAATTTGAAAGAACCCTTCTATACTTATGAAACTGAGTGGGTCTTGATCACACAACACATTCTCACGCACAACAGAAACACAGAGATTTGCAAGGAATTGATTTATTTTGTATCGTGCTTCCTTGCCCTTCTACTGCCACTGCATGATATGGCTTCTGCCTAATTCTTTGACCTCATCCTATGAGCATTCACCCAACTCAGCATACCCCCTTAGTTTCTGCTGATTTCTCAGCTTGCCAAATACCCTAATATCTTTGCTGTTTCAGGGAGTATATGAATATTGTTCCCTTGACCTGGACTATCCCCCAGGATTTATACATTTGGCTGTCTCCTTCTCTTCCTATTGATCTTACCTCTTCAGAGATGATGGACATGCCCATATTAACTAAAACAGATCTCTTGTTTCATGCCCATATATTACAGCTTGCCATTTTTTTTTGTAATGCTTTGTTTTTGGCCACTTATTTGTGTTGGTTACTCTCTCTACCAAATGAAGCTCCATGAGGGGACAGTTATTTTCCTCTTGTTCCTTCACTGTTTAATCGGTGATTAAACAGCCCTTGCTATATAATAAGTGTTTAACAAGTATTGTTGATGAATGACTATTATTTACTACCCATGAGAGGGAATCCTCTGACACCTTCCTACCTATCTCCTCTTAAACTGCCCAAATTTGTATTCTATTTTCCATTGGAACAAGAGTCTCTTTTTTCCTGTGTCTTCTGATTTTACTAGAAATTTTCTGGGATGCTGCACCAGATCTACGTTTCTTTGAAGAGATTACTCCCGGCTTGCAAGAGAAAGGGAAACTTACGGTAAGGGGCAGTGGGCAGCCGTCAATACCCACTGAGGGTGAATGAGAGACCCCACGCAGGGCTCTGGGCTGGACTGCAGATAGACCATGTAAGGAATAGTAAAATTATGTGATAACTCCTGATTATCTTTAGAATCTTTAGCCAGAACAGCTCCTGGAGAAGAAAGGGGTATAAGTGGAAAGAGAAAAGGAAGTTAAAAGGCCAGAACTGGCGAGGGTAGTTTTCCCTAACCTAAGGTTTTCAAACGTAATGTAAAGGTCTTCAATTTACCTTTTATATTTTTATCAAAGAAAATTATCTATGTCCCCCAGGTTATACACAATAAGAAAATTGACACATGGCTTTGCTGAGATGAAATTATATCAAAAATCTGTGAAATTAACTCACATGTTGATCACAAACTCTGACTGGCAGTACTGTGTGTTACAAAGTTGAAAAAAAAATGACTACTTAATTTTCTTTTAATTGACTTTTGCCAAAAAATGGGGGTAAAAAATTACTGCCTGACTTTGGTGGTATAAGGAATAGAGACTTTTAGGGCTTCCAGAACCCCTGACCCAGCTCACCCCGCTTTTCCAGGCCCATGTCCTCTAATGTGGTTCCTTTTGTTTTCTTCAACAGTTGTTTTATTTAAATGTCCTCCGCTTCCTAGCTCTTAAGTGTGCCCAGCTACTCTTCTTTCCAATCTTTCATAGACTATCCTGGGTCTCACCCAAGGCAGAAACAAAGTCCCAAACTCTCACCAGCTGCACTCAAGAGAGCAACGATGAGAAAACCCTTCATGGCAGACTGTGATTTCACCAGAAGCAGACAAGTTGATCAAGCTGTTAACTGTCCCAATCTCTAGTCCAAGTGTCCTTGCCAAGAACAGATGTGGAGAAACACTAATTACAGGCAGAAGATAGATGACAGGAGAGCAGTCTTCAAACGAGTCCTTATCAAGACCCAAATATATATGGCATGGCTGGGAGCCGTCTCTGATATGGGTGAAAGAGAGTGGCACAAACCAAGCCAAGGTCCTGGTGCTTCCTTTCCTATCCTACCAATCTTGCTCAGAGTCATTATGTACCTGCTGATTTTCCCTCCCCTCTCTGTGACACAACCTTTGTTGTTCCCTCCTCCCTCTATGACTTAAACCTCTCTCCCTACCCACCACCCTGCCATCTCACCTCTTTGAGAGACTTCTCAAAAACTGGGGTATGAAATGCACTTAATAAATCATTGTTTTTTTCATTCACTCTAATTTTAGTGATGAGGAAGTTGTGGTTCTCTTGGGAGTCAGTGGCAAAGCCAAGACTCAGTACTCGGTCTCTGTATTCCCTGTGTCAAGGTTGAACCCTACCTTAGAAAAGAGCAATGGTTAAGAAATCTCCACATCCTTTTGTGTTCTGGGAAATGAATTACCATAAAGAACTACCTTTCCTGTATGATTTAGATAAGACTCTCTACCCATTCTTTCTCCTAATACCTTGAAAATTTCTCATGGTTCTCTTGTTTACCTGTGATGCATCAAACACAGACCTCTCCTCTTTTGCCTGTGTTTGCTGACATGGCCAGATACAGACCACCTAACTCCCCATTTTTTGTTTCAGAAATTATTAGCTGATATTAGAATGGTTTGTGTCCTCAAAACTAGCTACATTAAAAAATAAACATTTCTTATTCAGCCAACTGACTGAGACTTCCCCCTGATTGCAAAACAACCCCAACTGTAAATCTCCCCACCTTGAACTTTCCTTTCTCTTCCTATAAAAAGTCCAGGGCAAAACCATCCTGCCAAGACACTTCATAGTCTTCAGATCTGAGATGCTCTCCTATTGGATGGTCTGAATACAACCAGTTTCCTTACTAGTTCACTTTTTGTCTTCTATGCCTATTATCTTTCAAAATGTGCCCTAGTTTTTCTTTTTATTAGCTAACCTTATATGATAACTTCCAGGCTGTCCCACAGAGACAGGTAATAATAACAGTAGGTTCAATCCCACATTTTATATAAAGTAGACTGGACAAATGCGAACCATATAGGATCAAACTGATCTTTATCAGAGTAACTAAAGAGCTGATCAGTTGTAAAAGTCCATACACATAACATTCCTATATCTGTAAAAATTATAGACAGACTTAGTTCTCCTAAAATTTAATTGTTAACTTAAAACATGCCATCAGAATGTTCCCATGTACTCAAAGGTTTTAAAATAATAATTACTATAATAATAAAGTCAGTATTTATTTTGTACCATGTGACAAACACTGTGTTATATGCCCTGTATATGTGACCGAATTTATCCTTTATCACAGGCCTATACATTAAATATCACTATTACTCATTTTCAAGCTGAAGCTCTGTATGGTTGAAAACCTTGTCACAACCATGCTGTTTAAGCCCATAACTCCCAACATTATAGGAAATCCAGCATCCCTCTACTCATTCCAATGATGTATCTGGTAGGACTGGGCCTTATTTCTGCTAAGTTATTTGTTTATCTCCAGTCTTCTTTGTCCCAGCAAATGAAAACAGCCGTCTTCGTTTTATTTCTTAATTTACCACTAATCTAATGCTAGAGTTGGTTGCAAACTTTAACTCAAGCTTTGGAGATATTACAGGAAATTCTTGCACCAGTCTGAAAACATGCTTAAGTAATATAACAGAAATCACTTTGTAAATGTTTCTGAATCACCTGCAGTGCACAGAGTCTCTCTTACCTACAGCCTTGTTTCTGCCACATTGCTGGAACATACCCTGAATTCTTTTTCTTTTTTCTTGTTTTCTTCATGTCTTTAATCAGCTCACATTTCTGTTCCAGCAATGTGGCAGAACAATGAGCTCCAATTTTTTTTTTTTTTTTTTTTTTTGAGACAGTCTCACTCCGACACCAAGCGCCAGGCTGGAGTGCAATGGCGCGACCTCAGCTCACCTGCAACCTCCGCCTCCCGAGTTCAAGCAATTCTCCTGCCTCAGCCTCCTAAGTAGCTGGGACTACAGGTTCACGCCACCATGCCCAGCTAATTTTTTTGTATTTTTAGTAGAGACGGGGTGTCACCATGTTGGCCAGGATGGTCTCGATCTCTTGACCTCGTGATCCGCCCGCCTTTGCCTCCCAAAGTGCTGGGATTACATGCATGAGCCACCGCGCCTGGCCCCAAAATTTAATGAGTAATAAATAGCCTACCGACCAAAAAAGCACAGGACCTGATGGATTCACAGCCAGATTCCACTAGATGTACAAAGAAAAACTGGTACCATTCCTACAGAAACAATTCCAAAAAATTAAGGAGGAAGGACTTCTCCCCAACTCATTCCATGAGGCCAGCATCGTCTTGATACAAAATCCTGCCAGAGAGACAACAAAAAAGAAAACTTCATGCCAGTATCCTTGATGAATATAGATAAAGTCCTCAACAAAATACTTACAAACTGAATCCAGCAGTTCATCATAAAGGTAATCCACCATGATCAAAAGGCTTCATCCTTGGATGCAAGGTTGGTTCAACATACAAAAATCAGTAAATGTGACTCATCACATAAACAGAACTAATGATAAAAATCACATAATTATCTCAATAGATGCAGAAAGGCTTTTGATAAGATTCAATATGCCTTCATGTTACAAACTCTCATTAAACTAAGTATTGAAGGAATATACCTCAAAATAATAAGAGCCATCTATGACAAACCCACAGCCTACATTATACTGAATGGGCAAAAACTGGAAGCATTTTTCTTGAAAACTGGCACAAGACAAAGATGCCTTCTCTCACCACTTCTATTCAATATAGTATTAGAAGTCCTAGCCGAGCAATCAAGCAAGAGAAAGAAATAAAAGGCATCCAAATAGGAAAAGAGGAGTTCAAACTATCTCTGTTTGCAGATGACATGATTCTATATCAAGAAAACTCCATAGGGTTGGCCCCAAAGCTCTCCTGGCTGATAAACAATTTCATAAAAATTGCAGGATACAAAATCAATGTACAAAAATCACTAGCATTCCTATATACCAACAACAAACTGAGAGCCAAATTAGAAAGGCAATTCCATTCACAATTGCCACACACAAACAGTAAAAACCCACAAAACCTAGAAATACAGCTAATCAGAGGGGTGAAAGATCTCTACGCTGAGAATTACAAAATATTGCTCAAAGAAATCAGTGAAGACACATACAACTGGAAAAACATTCCATGCTCACAGATAGGAAGAATCAATATCATTTAAATGGCTATATTGCCCAAAACAATTTATAGATTCAATGCTATTCCTATCAAACTACCAATGACAGTATTCACAGAACTAGAAAAAAAATTTTAAATTTATATGGGACCAAAAAAATAAGCCTGAATAGCCAAGGCAATCCTAAGCAAAAAGAACAAAGCTGAAAGAATCATGTTACTTGGCTTCAAACTATACTATAAGAGCTACAGTGACTAAAACAACAATGGAACAGAATAGACAGCCTAGAAATAAGGCTGCACATCTGTGACACCTGATCTTTGACAAAGCTGGCAAAAACAAGCCATGGGGCAATGCCTCCCTATTCAATGAATGTTGCTGGGATAACTGGCTAGTCAATTGAGATTGAAACTGAACCCCTTCCTTACATAATGTACAAAAATCAACTCAATATGGATTAAAGACTTAAATTTAAAGCCCAAAACTATAAAAACCCTGGAACACAGCTTAGGCAATACCATCCTGTACCTAGAAATGGGCAAAGATTTCATGACTGTATTAGTCAGTTTTCATGTTACTGATAAAGACATACCCAAGACTGGGCAATTTGCAGAAGAAAGAGGTTTAATTGGACTTACAGTTCCATGTGGCTGGGGAAGCCTCGCAATAATGGCAGAAAGCAAGGAAGAGCAAGTCACATCTTACGTGATGGCAGCAGGCAAAGAGAGAGAGTTTGTGCAGGGGAACTCCACTTTTTAAAGCCATCAGATCTTGTGAGACTTATTCACCATCACAAGAACAGAATGGGAAAGACTTGCCCCCATGATTCAGTTACCTCCCACTAGGTGCCTCCCACACTACATGGGAATTCAAGATGAGATTTGGGTGGGAACACAGCCAAATCATATTAATGACGAAGACACCAAAAGCAATCACAACAAAAGCAAAAATTGACAAATGGGATCTAATTAAACTTAAGAGTTTCTTCACAGCAAAAGAAACCATCAACAGAGTAAACAAACAACCTTCACAATGGGAGAAAATTTTACAAACTGATGAAGATCTAATATTCAGCATCTATAAGCAAACTTAGAGGAAATCAAACAACCCCATTAAAAAGTGGACAAAGGACATGAACAGGCACTTCTCAAAAGAAGACATACATGTGGCCAACAAGCATATGGAAAAAAGCTCAGTATCACTGATCATAAGATAAACTCAAATCAAAACCACAAGGAGATACCATCTCACACCACTCAGAATGGCTATTATTAAAAAGTCAAAAAGTAACAGACTGGCGAGGTTGCAGAGAAAAGGGAGTACTTACATACTTTGGTGGGAGTGTAAATTAGTTCAACCATTGGTGAAAGCAGCACAATGATTCCTCAAAGAGCTAAAAGCAGAACTACCATCTGATCCAGCGATCCCATTACTGGGTATATACCCAGAGGAATATAAAGGATTCTGCCATAAAGTGAAATGCATGCAAATGTTCACTGCAGCACTGCTCACAATAGCAAAGACATGGAATCAACTTAAATGCCCATCAATGAAAGACTGAATAAAATAAATGTGGTACATATACCCCATGGAATATTATGCATCCATAAAAAGAATGAGATCATGTCTTTTGTAGGAACATGGATGGAGCTAGAGGCTATCATCAAATTAGTTAACAAACTAACACAGGAAAGGAAAACCAAACACCACATGATCTCACATGTGGGTGAGAGCTGAATAATTAGAACTTGCGAACACAAGAAGAAACACAAGTAGACACTGGGGTCTACCTGAGGGGGGATGGTGGGAGTGGGGATAGGAGAAGAAAAGATACCTATTGGGTACTGAACTCAATACCTGGGTGACATAATAATATGTACAACAAACCCCTATGACACATGTTTATCTATTTTACGAACCTTCACATGTACCCCAGACATAAAGTAAAAATTTTTAAAAAGCGTAATTCAGTTTCCAAGAGATTTTTCCTGGATGTGAGATGATGTGGTGGCTTAGAAAGTACTCCTTTAAGTTCAAGACCAGCCTAGCCACCATAGTGAAACCCCATCTCTACTCAAAAATGCAAAAAAAAAAAAAAAA
>CAUYLG010003925.1:0-85238 GCA_963573385.1 Cacajao melanocephalus
CAGTAGAACAAGAATCCTGTTCTCTCTCCCTCTTTTTCTTCCTCTTTCTTTCTCTCGTACATTCTTTTTTTTTCTTTCTTTCACTCTCACTTTCTTTCCTCTCTTTTCCTTACTTTCAAAAAAAAAAAATAGATAATTAAAGATATATATTTAATATATATTTATATATTTAATTATATTTGTATATAGATAATTATATATATAATTATCTATATTTGTATATAGATAATTATATATATAATTATCTATATTTGTATATATAAAATATATATATTTGTGTGTCTATATATTTAGATATACACATTTTCTTTAGTTTTAGGAAACAATCTGTTTTTGGTTTTACCACCTTGATATTTTTAAACCTACATTTTCTCCTGCACAACTGATGTTGGCTGTCCCCAGAGATGCCATGAAAATGGACTTACTTCAATTTAGTGAATCTAAAGGCATCGAGGGTATTGAACATTTAGAGTCAAAACTTAGTATCCCAGTCTCTTATGTATTGCAGAGACTGAAAATCCATTATTTATGTTCTTTTGAACCGTGAGATGTCCTTTGAACCATGGGTTTCTTTAACCTGGAAAATAAGCTTTTTAATTTAGAATACTATAGCCTGGAGGTACATATACAGGACGTATGCATCTTCATGGGACAGGAAAGAGTGCATTACAATATAGGAGTGTTTTGCCACCTGGGGGAGATGCTGGCCTTAAACCCCTAGAAGAACACCCTGAGACAGAAGGAAATTGGGTCACCATGATCCCTTCTAGAACATGAGGCTTCTTGGGGTTCTGAAAACAAATTACTAGTTCTTCAAACTAAGGATGCTTTTTCTTTTTTGTTAATTGCAAAGTTAAAACCGGCAATAGGAAAAAAAAAATCGAAGAAAAATGTATTTCCAAAGAAAAGTGATCATAACACTGAGAATCTGAAGGTCACATTACCGAAAAGTATTGTTAAGTGTTGAAAAATAAGGAGTTTATTTTTTTCACCAAATGAAGTGGTGCAGGTAACTCTGATTTTATTTTCAAGATAATTGGGAGGTAAATATAGGTAAACAGAGAAGGAGGCAGATTCAGTAACTTAGGGAAATGTCATTTTCACTTGGTTTGACTAATGTTCCTAGTCAAGCTAGAGAAGCATTTATATTAAACTATCACTATTAAGAAGACAGTGTGACAATGGGAAAATAACAGTTGTTTCCACAGTCTCTTTGGAAATGCTTTTGCAATACAGAAGGCAAGTGTGAATTCAATCCAAAGACATTAAATCTCAATAGGCAATGGTAAAATCTTATGTTTTCCATTTGATAAAAATAACATATTTGCCCATATAAGTATATGCATCTTTTTCCAACATGGGAATTGGGAAAAAGCATTTGCAAATAATTATCTAAAGTTTATTGCTCTAGAGTTTACAATGGCAAAACTGTCTTTGGGAAGGAAAGAAAGCAGGGCATGTAAAATAGTTTAGATAAAATTTAAACTATTTCATATATGTAAATTAATGTGTGTACATATACATATGTACACAGTTAAAATTGTTCTATATGCTGATTATCCTTTTGTGTAGGTGTTCAACATAACTATATAGGAAGATAACACAGTCCCCAGATGTTTACCTTAGTTTCTTCAGTAAATTCTATTTCTTCATTCACATTACTTAATGTTTATCTTTTTAAAAGAGTAAATACATTCTGAACCGTTAATCATTTACATAGTTTGGCTGGGCATGGTGGCTCATGCCTGTAATTCCCCACTGTTTGGGAGCCTGGGGTGGGTGGATCACCTGAGGTCAGGACTTCGAGACCAGCCTGGCTAGCATAGTGAAACCCTGACTCTACTAAAAATACAAAAATTTGCAAAACGTGGTGGTGGGCACCTGTAATCCCAGCTACTCAGGAGGCTGAGGCAGGAGAATCGCTTGAACCTGGGAGGTAGAGGTTGCAGTGAGCTGAGATCATACATCACTGCATTTCAGCCTGGGCAACAGAGCAAAACTCAGTCTCGAAAAAAAAATCATGTACATATTTTGTGTTAATGTTAGAAATAATGACAAAAAATGCTACATAATCCTGTGAATCTCTTAAAGCTATCTGACTTATCATCATTCTTCAGTCCTTTCACTTTGACATCCTACCTTACCAAGGAGATACTCTTGACTCCTACAAATGGCTATTTTGATCAATGTCTACCGAAATCCTTAAGAAGTGGGCATTTCTTTTCAGGGCTAGCTGGATTCTCCTTTGAAATACAGTTCCTTGTAGTGAGTTATGATGCCTTCTTGATTTATATGCCAGCTCCTAGTCTCTCTCACCTCTGCAGATTCATCCAAATAAGCACTACTATTGTTCTCTCTTTTATTCATTATGCAAATGTTTATTCAACATTGAAGAGAATACAAAGATGCATGCAACAGTGTTCTAGTCTTGAGGTTTACAGTTGAGTGCAGACAGCTTAGGCTACACTCAATTATACCAATGGCAGTGATAATAAGTACTTTCATCTTTATTCATTTAAAAACTCTGCAATGACATCATATTCACTATGAAGCCCCTACTGTCTAGTAGGCTGTTGATAGTCCTAGACCAGCTATGCTTCTAAATTCATTTCCTCTTCCATATACAAGGTCAATTTTTGGGGGAATATGATAATTTTATTTCCTAAGTATCTGCAAATACTACTTCCCTTGTCTGAATGCCCTTATCACATCTCATGACTTCTTACATATAATCATTTTTAAAATCCAGTTTTATTCCCTCTGGTATAAAAATGTCTGCCTTGACCTTTACAGTAACCAGTTATAGTTCCTACTGTAAATTCATAAGATTTTTTGACTAATTAGTGACATTTCCTATATTTTAGCTGTGTATTAGATCTCAACTTCTAAATGTGTGCCTATCCTATATCATCTCCTGAAATCCTTAACAGAGATGTGATGCACAGAGTATGTTGAGAAAATACCTGATGAATTAAGTAATGAATGGAGGTCTTCACCATTTTGTTATTTCTCCATCAGCTATAAACCAGAGCTGAGAATACTCAACCATGGAGGGGTTAAAATTCAAATTTAAACAGGAAACAACATGAAGCTTAAAAAAAAAAATTCTAGGGAATGCAGACCCAGCCATTGAAGTCTGGAGTAATACAAAACATTTGCCAAAAAAAAAAAAATGACATGTTTGATAGAAACATTATAAGCCCCAAATTAATTTAAGTACCAAATCTAGCATCTATGGAAAAGGAGGAGATGGTTTGGCCAAGAAAGGGAAAGCACTTCTTCATAGAAGTCTTTGAGGGAAAAGATAGTGTTCCAGTTCCTGCTGAACTGAGTTAGTTATGTCAGAGGAGGACCCAGAAGGAAACCTGCTCAGCATCCATGCACTGATCCGTATGGTCCTGCTTGTGCCTAGGTTGCTTCCTGCATTTCTTCCAAGTGGCAGAATTAAATCCACAGCGAACTTTCACCAAAGGCCTCTATTATACTATGTGCTGGTGCATATGTCGTGAATGAGATACTCTTTGGTAGTGAGTACTCATTCTAACTTGACAGTTCTGAGAACTGATTAAAGTATCAACAGATCTAATGGCCATGGCTATTAAAGTGACTGAGTCTCAATTTGAATGGTGACCTCACAGATGATTCTTTTAGTATCTTTAGTCTTTTGAAATTTTTTAAGATTTGTAAATCCCTTTTACAATAATACCTACTCTTCTGTAGCCTCACTGGAATTTAAAAATAATTATCCTACAATTTTGCCAAGTAGAAGAAAAAGAACTGACAAGAAATATGAACGTATATCAGTCTATTATAAAATTATATTATACATTTTATTTTAAATAAATACCCAATACCATTTCTAATCTTTGTATATGATACAAAATTTAGTTTTTTCCCATGTAATAAATAAGGCACATTACCTAATTATTTTTGTGTTAGTCTTGGGGGTTAGGGGAAGGGAAGCATGATTTTTTTTTAATACAATTCCAAAAAGTGACATGTTGGTTTTAGAAAGGGATTAAATGTAACATCATGTTATTTGATTTTTAAAAATATGACTTTATATGCTGCATAGTAAAAATTATCTGATAAGCATAACTTACAAATTTAGTGAGACTCATTTTGAGGCAAATTTGTAGAATTTTATAGAGTTATCATGTTTATATTTCTTATTAACTTGTTCTTTTTCCTCCCATTGTTATTAAGTAGAGAATTATGCACACAAACAATGTAAGTTTTAGAACAAAACATATTTATAACCGAATAACCTTCTAAACCACAACACCAGGTAAAATCCTGCTTCTCATAAATGAAGTGACAGAATCAAAAGCAGAGTTGTGAGATCTATGGTCACCAACATGTACTTTCTTTTCTTTTCCTTTTTTTTTTTTTTTTTTACCACCTTAACCTTTTTTTTTTTTTGTATCTGATTTTAAATTCCTTTTTTTTTTAGATTGTACTTTAGGTTCTGGGGTACATGTGCAAATCATGCAGGATTGTTGCATAGGTACACACATGGCAATGTGGTTTGCTGCCTCCATCCTCCCATCACCTATATCTGGCATTTCTCCCCATGTTATCCCTTCCCAACCTCCCCACCTCCTGCTGTCCCTCCCCTATCACCTCCAACAGACCCCAGTGTGTGATGCTCCCTCCCTGTGTCCATGTGTTCTCATTGTTCAACACCTGACTATGAGTGAGAACATGAAGTGTTTGATTTTCTGTTCTTGTGTCAGTTTGCTGAGAATGATGGTTTCCAGATTCATCCATGTCCCTACAAAGGACACATACTCATCATTTTTTATGGCTGCATAGTATTCCTTGGTGTATATGCCACATTTTTCTTGTCCAGTCTGTCATCGATGGGCATTTGGGTTAGTCCCAGGTCTTTGCTATTGTAAATAGTGTGGCTATGAACATACATGTGCATGTGTCTTTATAATCGAACCATTTATAATCCTTTGGGTATATACCCAATAATGGGATTGCTGGGTCAAATGGAATTGCTATTTCTAGGTCCTTGAGGAATTGCCACATTGTCTTCCACAATGGTTGAACTAGTTTACACTCCCATCAACAGTGTAAAAGTGTTCCTATTTCTCCACATCCTCTCCAGCATCTGTTGTCTCCAGATTTTTTAATGATCACCATTCCAACTGGTGTGAGATGGTATCTTAACGTGGTTTTCATTTGCATTTCTCTAATGACCAGTGATGATGAGCATTTTTTCATATGTTTGTTGGCCTCATAAGCACCCATAGGCTCTTAACTACTTTATTTTGGAAGTAAGCACATTGAAATGATTATTTTCTGTACTGCTTTTTAAAGAATGGAAATCAATACACATTAAGAACTTGAACCTTCAGCATAACTTTGAGAACTGCTGGAACTTCTGAAACTATCGGGAAGGAAATCATTTTGTAACCCACTCAACAGAGGAGAGGGTTAAGAAGGGCCGCTGCAGAGGGGAGATGAGTCATTATCATCACATGTGGGCAGCCTGCAGTGAGGTTCAGCTCTGACCTTCAGCCTCTATCACTAATGCAATGTGCAAGTTGACTACTGAGTTAGTCATGCAGCTATGTTGTCACGTCAAAGACCAGATGGACTCACATTGCATTGGCTC
Organism: Cacajao melanocephalus; assembly: GCA_963573385.1. Taxonomy (NCBI): domain Eukaryota; kingdom Metazoa; phylum Chordata; class Mammalia; order Primates; family Pitheciidae; genus Cacajao; species Cacajao melanocephalus. The sequence continues at coordinate 5,627 of CAUYLG010003925.1, forward strand.
CAGAGCTGACAATAGAGTTTACAGCCTTTATTTATTTATTTGTATTGATACATCATGGCTGGTGCATATTTTTAGGGTTCATGTGATAATCTGATGCATTCACATAAATCAAGTAGGTGTAATTGGGTTATCTATCACCTGAAATCTTTGTATTTTCTTTACTCATAGCCTTAATTAAGGTAACTTTCAATGACTTGAACATATTAAATTCATCTAGCCATGAGAATTTAGCAGCTGAAATCTAACATTTGAAACATTAACATTGGTGAACTTATAATTAAAGATTAATTTCCACAAAGTCGACCTTAAAGGTAAACTATGCGTCATTATTCACGGTCAGACTATCCAAGTATAAAACTCCATGTATGGATCATTTTACTTTTATTTTGTTTTGTTTTTAGTTTTGTGGGTGCCTAGTAGATGTATATATTTATGGGATACATGAAATATTTTGACACAGGTGTACAATGCCTAATAATCACATCAGGATAAATGGGGGTATCCAACATTTCAAGCATTTACCCTTTCTTTAGATTATAAACATTCCAATTATATTCTTTTAGTTATTTTTAAATGTACAAATAAATCACTGTTAACTGTCATTACCACGCTGTGCTATCAAAAATTAGACCTTATTCATTCTATCTAACTATAATTTTGTATCCGTTAAGCATCCCCACCTCCATTCCCCTGACTACCCTTCTCAGCCTCTGCTAACCATAACTCTATTCTCTATCTCCATGAGGCTAATTGTTTTAATTTTTTTTTAGCTCTCACAAATAAGCAAGCATTTTATTTTCAAGCCTTGCCTTTCTATTACATAGAGGAAATCTGTCCAACTTCCATAAATATAATTGAGAACACTTCACAAAATTAAAACTGTCTTTTTAGGCTTAGGTCTAAATACCACTCATGTTATTACTCTCTCTAGTTTTGGTCCTCCAAACTTTTGTCACTGGTTGTGAGGTCTCAATCTATTTAACGAAGCTTTCAGAGATGGGCAAAATTACTTTTTTGAATTCCTGAGGGAAGTGAACTAGTTGTAGGGCAAGATAGTGTAAATTTAAAAAAAGAAATAAAGAAAGATAGAAACCTAGAAACCTCATTATGAAAGTCAATAAATCATTCGTAATTTCCTTACAAGCTTATCTGTGATAAACTCTAGGTTAATTCAAGGTGCAGTCTCTCTCTCTCTCTCTTTCTCAATGTTCTGCATTTTTCAAACTACTACATAGGATTACCATATAGAGTTTCCATAAACTAAGTATCCTATAGAGGGTGGGCAACTAGTGATATGTTATCTTCCTTTAAGCTACAAGGCCTTTGGAAGTACCTAGAAGTGGGATTGTTTGCATCTGCCATTATTGGAACAGTTGGCCCTTATTTTATCTAATGGCAAAGTAAGTTTTGAAAAAAGGGTTACAGTTACATGAGAAACATTCAATCAGCAACACTAAAGGTACAAAAACAGATAAAAAACATCCTTTATGCCTAAATCTCAGGGTTTTTGTTCAGTGATGTTATACTCCCACCTCAAAGTGTGTGCCGTTTTAGTGACGACTCATTGAGTCCTCAAAAAACTGTACTTCATAATTTCCTTCTTTCATTCTTTTATAAATACTGTGGCTGAAAATAAGAATGGATTCTTTTAAAAATATTTGATGGTGTTAGTTCTCAGCCCTCAGCCTCAGAAGGATGGGTAACACAATGCCTTTTTGAAAATGAAATAAAAAGCACAACTGCAAAATAAAAAGGTGTTTGCTGTGTAATATACTAGTGAACATGAAGATCAGATTTAGCAAACTCATGCACTAGAAGAGAGAAGAGGAGCAGCGTGACAAGCAGGTACAGCAAAGTTTGCAGAAGACATCTTGACTCAGTGTTTTCCCCATATCTACACACTGACTTGCCAAGTTTCAGAAGGTGAAAGAAAACCCTAACTCTATTCTCATGTTTAAGAATACACACCCACACTTGCTCATCCTGTTGCTGTTTGATGTAGTAGACCGATAGAATATTCTAGTGTTTTGTTGTTGCTGCTGTTGTTTTTAGAGAAAGGGTCTTGCTCTGTTGCCCAGACTGGCATGATGTGATCTCAATTCACTGCAGCCTCGGACCCCCTGTTGCAAGTGATCCTTCTACCTCAGCCTCCCAAGTGGCTGGGACTACAGACACATGCCACCATGCCCAGCTATTTATTTTTATTTTTATGTTTTTGTAGAGACGGGGTTTTCCCATGTTGCCCAGGCTGGTCTCGAACTCCCAGACTCAAATGATCCTCCTGCCTCCACCTCACAAAGTGCTGGGATCACAGGCATGAGCCACTGTGCCTGGCCTAACATAATTCCTGTAGTTTTAATATCGCTAGCTAGCTAGCACACTTTCCTCTATGTCCAGTCATGGATAAGTCCATGTACAACTGTGGAGTCACATGTAGAATACTCTCTGAAATTCGTGACCTGCCTGGTTTGGGGATCATCCAAGAGACTCTTGACAGCCTTGAGAGGCTTCTGTAGCTTGAGAGCCTTCACTGGGTAGCACAAGATGACATCTCCTTGTACACACACTAACAGCTCATTTACTGAGCACTTACTATGTGTCAGGGAGTGCTCTAAGCACCTTCGTGTGATGACCTCATTTAACCCTACAACAGCTTCATGTTAAAGATGCTACTCATACCCCATTTTACAGTTAAAGAAACAGAGGCATAACAATTAAGTGAAAAGATGGTGCTCACTCAGCTAGTCAATAGCAGAGCAAAATTGCAAACTAAGCCATCTGGCTCCACGGCCTTTGCCTTCCTCTTTCAGTTCTGTTCTGCTTTATTGGACAAGAGCTTGCCTATTCCCCAGTAAAGTCATTTCAATGACCTGCAGCGGATGGGGTACAGAACTTATTAGCAAGGTCTCTGGTGATTCTGCACTAATTTTAATTGCCCCTTTGTTATGATGGGGTGTGGAGCAAGGGAGGTAAGCCTCAGCTGTGTGGGAAGCCAGGTCTTTCATTACTAAATATCTTAACAAAGATGGTTCCTGCCAGTTATAACACATTTATAACCCCTTCCCCAAATTTAAAGTATATTACTTTCTGACTTGGCTATGAAAAAGAAAAACAGGATTTTTCTTATTATTTTGTTTGCTTCCTTAATTGGCAAAATTTAATCTAAAAATACACACACACACACACACACACACACACACACACACACAGACATCTATTTTATTAAGCTTTCTCTGTTTTTTCCCTTAAGTTGTGTAGAGCTAAATGTAACACCTGAGGAAGAGACAAATTGGTAGGTTCTATAACTGCACACAGTTTTAGGATTTAAATATGAAAACTGGTTGTGTTCCTTAAATTGTTTGCAAATTCAAATTCACAAATTGTTCATTGTTCATCAATGTTTTCATTGAATGTAGCTTTTCTACAAAACTTTGAAATGTATTGTTTACTTATTTATTTTAACAGAGGGAACATTCAATGGGAAAGAGAAATAAAAAGATGTCCTTTCTGTTAAGTGTCTGAATACTAGCCTAGTTTTGTTTGCTTGTTTTGGATATACACCCCACATATACCTTGATACACATATATCTATGTAGAAAAAAAATATTTGAAAGGAAATGAAATAGCTTAATTCAGGCATAGTGATATTGTCAAGACACAGTTCCAAAAGCAATTAAAATATATTACCCTGAAAATGATGTTTTATCTACAGGCATGATTTGAAGTGACTGTTATGATAGTGAATTTAAAAAAAAAATAAGAAAACAGATAAGATTTTTTAACTGACTATACTGCCTTGGCACGTGCTTAGCTAAGTATATAGGCAAGATTTATAACCACAATGATTTACAGAGCATGTCTTGATATTATTTCTATACTATTCAATATTGCTGCCTCTTCTTACTCTGATTCAATATTAGGTACCCAAACTTAAAATAAATAAGAGGTTCTTAGAGGATGGTCTTTTCAGCAAATCTATGATGATGATGATAACAGCAGATAATTAGTGGATATTACTACAGTTAAATATTATATAGATCTTATATCATTCAACCTTTCTAACAACACTATGGACTAGATATTAATGTCTATTTTCACAGATGATGAAAATGAGCTTCCACGGGTTAAGGAGTTATCAAAGACGGCTCAGTAAGAAAGGTTAAATCAAGATTTAAACCCATGTGTTTATGACTCTAAAGCCCTTGCTTTTACTACTACAAACAGCTGTCCATATATTTATAAATCATGATATTAATTTTCTCAAAATAAAAATTTTCAAAAAGACCACTGCGAAGTGAAATGAAAGATTTTAGACTGTAACGGAGGACATTCTACCATATATTCAAATGGAGAAATTAGCTACCCATGATTTAATTTCATTAGGTTCAACAAGATTTTTTATTTAGAATACTTAAATAATTTAATGTTTTAGAATGATTAATTCCCGTGATTTAGAATACTTAAATAATTTAATGTTTAGAATGATTAATTCCCGTGATTTAGTTAATTTATTTAAATGATTTAACAATCATTAAATAATTTTTTATTTAGAATAAAGAATTCCCATGATTTACTTTCACTGGCTTCAACAAGATTTTTTATTTAGAATTTTTAATTCTAAATAAACATTTTAATGAATTATAACAAACTTGTTTCTAAGGTTCTACTGGGATATTTTGCATCAAAGAGTGTGATACAAATTTTGTACCCAAATTGCATTTTGTCTTTTTATGTCTAATACAAAACCTATAAAAATTTAAATATGGAGTTTAAAATATTTTACAGAATTTGAATGTCTGCCAATACACAAAACAAAACCTGGAGGGACATTCTGTTACTTTTCTATATCTCTTTTGCTTTGAAATCAATTGCCATGGCCACTCATAGTTAATGTTTGAATCAATCATCTCATTAAGATTTCATATTGTTCATTAAAAAACTAACTGGCATTGCTCATGGACACTTTATTTCTTGCAATGTAATTTTTATTTTCAACAATATAATCGGATGTACGGGAAATTTTTGTGTTATTTGGCAACTCCAGGGGGACATCCTCCAGCCTCTATAGAACACTGCTGTTGTTAGTCAAAGGTGTTTTCAGGGCTTAGGATACAGAATCCTTTGACTTCATTCCGTGTGCTGTGGTTTTTAGCCACTGGCAGAGAACTATATACATTTTGCAATTCTTTCCATTCTTTTCCCTGCCAGACACAGACACACGAAAATATGCTAATAAATCAAGGACTATGCAGAAAAAAGGGCAAGTCAGGTTCATCAGAGCCATGTCCATTTTAGCATGCAAAATATGCATAATTAATGTACAGCAAGGGAAACAGAATTGGCAGAAAAGTGCACACTGGTTTTATCTTTCAGGGGCAGACGGGACTTTATTTTCAATAAATCTATAGTGTTTTTGAAAGAAAATAGAAATATGAAAAATAATAGCACAGAAATTTTTTTAATGGTGAACAAGTAGTTATTTTGACTAGCGATTTGTTTCTAAAATTGTTTGAACAAATCTTCATCAATATTTCTGAAGAAGAGGGTATAAAATGTAAAGGAATAATTTCTGTATGTATGTACTGTTTTAATAGAATACATGTTATGATTTAAAAACACAAAAAGATTAGAACTAATTTTGCTTTCTATTCTTAATGTCTATTATATTCTAGAGAGAAAATAAAGACTTTGACTGATAAATTATTTTTGAACCAAAGGACCAAAGTTAATTAATGCTTGGGATTTTGCTTTGTTTTATGATGAAGACCAGAAATGTATTTTCCATACAGCAATTTACAAAAAGTACACAGACTACAGTCAACTAGAAGTAGATAAATAAACCAAAATAGAATTAAATCAAGGCAAACAGTACACAGTAGGAAAGTAAGAAACCAATGTGATTAATACATAAAATACATTACAGAGTAATAAATAAATGCAAATAGCATGAAAAACTCCCATCTTCAGAGTATTCTCTCCATAGTCTCTGCTATTTGGCTATGTGTTCAAATACTTCCAGACTACAAAGTAAAAGTTCTCATAAGTTCATGTGAGAACTTGATCAGATTCTTTCTGGGCTGATTCTTGACTGGTTGTTAGCATTATAGATCTATGCAGTGCCCAAGACTGGCTTTCCTCAATGGTCTTTCTAAAACATATCTGCTCATTTCATACCCTTGCTTAAAAACCCTCAGTCTCCAGTGTGAAGAACTCCCTTCAAAACCTAACAATGACATGGAAGAAGCTCTGTGATGCTGCTTGCTTCCCAGTTATGCTCCATCTCATAGCCATCTTCACCAGCACAATTGTTCAACAGTTTTCTCAATATGACCAACTTTTCTTCCTATTTGGGCATTTTTATGTGTTGTTCCCATAGTTGCATTTTTCTCAAGCTCCATTTCTCTGTCCTTATTTGTGTTACCACTTCATCTGTAAGAGCCAAATACTACCTTTCTGAAAAAGCTTTTCCAGTGTCCTCAGCTCTGGAGATCCAGGCTGATGTCTCTCCTCTTGTATGTAACACTGTGCTCTCTGCAATCATTTGCTTACAAGCATTTGCTCTCTGGACTAGGAGTCCTGGATGGCAGGGCTTGGTTTGAATATTGTTAGAATTCTCAGTACTGATGTTAGTCACTGGCTCAGTGTAGGCTTTTAATAAATGGTTGGTGAATAAACTAGATAGGGAGGGAAAGAAGTGACTCACAGAAGTGACTGTCCAGAGGGAGGAGGATTCATGATTACACAGGATTTAGACCTTACAGGAAATAATAAATTGTCAAAATATGCCAGCATAGTCTCAGCCACATACACGACTCCCTTCCATATCATACATGGAGAACTGCCCAGGTGTCTTTCCAACTTTATAAAAGTGGAGATTTTGCATCTCAAAATTTGTTTTCACGAAAGTCATTTCCACATCTAGTCCACATGAATAAGTACTGATGGCATACAACGGAAGATTGGTTTGAATTGCATTCAAAGGGTGCTACTGGTCTTTTCTCCTGGTAAATAGCATGTTTCAGCAAACTTTCCAAAATATCTGATAAAACAAGACTATATGGGAATAAAGGTGGGTTTTCTATTGGAGAAGGTCACAACTTCTGTTAATATCTTTTAAATAATCCAACTAATAGCATCACATCATTTTACAAGTGCCATACTGTGATATAATATTAATAGTAATAGATATAGTTCTGGTCTCTGCCCTGGTTACTAGCACAAAGCTCCTAAAACTCTTGGAATCTGTGGAGAATTAAGAGGAGTTTTTTGGTACACAAATGAGATGACTGGTGGTTGAGGGCCCTTAAACAGCTTCAGGATGGGGCTGGTCACCAGAAGAAACAAGAAATGATTAGAGGGTTGAGACTTTCAGCTCTATCCCTAGACTTCTTAGGAGGCAAGAAAGACTGAAGATTCAGTTGAACATCAATGGCCAATGATTTAATCAAGCTTGCCTACTTAGTGAAGCTTCCGTAAAAACTCAAAAGAGCTGAATTCAGAGAGCTTCCAGATCACGGAACAGGTGGGGGTCCCTGTAAAGTGGTGTACCTGGGAAGGGCATGGAAGCTCCACACACTTTTCCCATGTACCTTGCCCTATACATCTCCTCCATCTGGCTGTTCATCCATATCTTTTGTAATACCCTTCATAATAAATGGGTAAACTGAAGTAAGTGTTGTCCTGAATTCTGTGGGCTGCTTTAGCAAATAAATTGGACCCAAGGAGTGGATTGTAGGAAGCCAGATTTATAGCCTCTTGGCCAGAATCACACATTGCAACCTGGGGTTTGCAATCTGAAGTGGGGAGAAGTCTTGTGGGGTGAGTCTGTAAGCAGTGGGTTCTGATGTGTTCTCCAGGTAGAAAGTGCCAGAATTGTATTGAATTAGAGGACAGCTGGTGTCTGCTGGAGAATTGCTTGCTTGGTGTGTGTGGGAAATCCCATACACATCTGGTGTCAGAAGTGTTATGTTGAGATTAGGAAAAACATGTTTCTTTTTGTCTCCTAACACAAAAAAACAACAGTTTCTGAACTCCATCACTTCCAAATTCAGATACTATGTGTGAGTATATTAATATACTGAGTAAAATCCATGTTTAATTTCCAGGATAATGAACATTAAAATATGACAACATTCTGCACTTTGTGTATGAGGCTTAATTCCCTGCTTCTAGGTCAGAAGGAAACCTGTTTTACATCCTTAATTCAGGAGTAGTGAAACATGGAATTTTCATCTATGTTTTTATCTATCGTGATTTCCCTTGAATAGGTACAGATGGTAAATAAAAAGTTTAATCAGGTTAGTCACAGATTGCAACACATTGTGGTTTATTTTTAGCTGTAACTATAAGTGCTTGAACAAGTTAGTGAATTTGAAATTTGAAAATAATGAGGACATGATTTTTTCTAAATTATAAAGATTTTAGAAAGTAAACATTCTGCTAAAATATAGCAAAAAGCTCATTTTAACTCATTTTTATTGATTGATTGCTAATAGTCTCCCAATAGGGCTTATTTCCAATATTAAGTTTATTTCCCAAATCATTGCGTGCAGTTCATTGAAGTATGTCCCAGGCATTGACCAAAAGGTTTCTTTACATCCCTGCAATCAAATATTTAAGTTAGGACACACACATTTCTCTTAGATTCTTTCTTCTTAGAATAAGGAATTTATTTTTGCCCCAGGAGTACATTTGATATACTGGCTTGTCTCTGATGGCACATTTCTGCCAAAATCACATACTGACTACAATTCTTTGGATAATAATAATAATAAAAAGCTAGTTGATCATAACACTCTGATCCTTCAAGTGGAGTTAATAGCAGTAGGTTGAAACCGTAATTCACATCATAAGTTACACAGCAGTTGTGCCTATAACACAGTTATGAAAGAGGTGACTTTTCATGCAGAAATACAGTAGTACTTAAACATTGAAAAACTACTTACTGTACTGCTATGTGAATATTCTAGGGGAAAAGAAAAGACCTGATTATTTAGTATTTTCTCAGGCAAAACTCCCAATGAATTTGATGAGACGTTTCCCTTAGTAAATAGCGCAGAATTAGCTCATTTAATTTTTTTTGAGCTATTTTATGGTTACACAATAAAGTAGAATATACATGCCAATAAAACTTGTTAAGAGTCAGCTAAGGGATGTGTACTTATTATTTTATTGTATACAAATAAATGCTTGAAGTATAGATCTTTATTTCCTTAATATTTATTGTTATTTCCTGTCTTGACATAAGAACGATTCTACAAGGGCTTTGATAAATATAGTGAAACTAAACAACCATTCCGTCTACTCCAGTAAATTTGCATCTGTGTTTCCCATGATGATGCTGCATTTTGTAGTCTTTCATATTTTAGAGTGGGATGTCACATCCATCAATAGTTGGGAATTGCACTCACTGTGAAGCAGAGCCCTAACACATAGAAGTGCCAAACTGAAGAAAAAAACCGAATTGAAAAGAAATGAAGCAATTCCTAATGAACAGGAAAACATGACTTGTTTGGCATGAAAAAACCAATGAGGTGAAACAGTTTCCCACCAAATGAATAGAGTGAAAATCAACCTATCATTGAACCTTGTAATTTCTCATTATCATACCAGTCATATACACAGAACCACCATTCTAACGTGCCTGATTTTTACCATTGAGAGCAAGATAAAGTACATTTCTTTATCAGTTCCCACTTATCCGTTAACCCTTTGCATTTTGATGGTTTGAAGACTTTCAGTAGTCAGCAATAACCTTGTGTTTAAGAAAGCCAAATATGTTTTTAAAGTTCACACTACTCTAACAGCTGAAGTATGAAACTCTCCTAGGTTGGTTTCTGTGAGATGACGCTCTACTTGTTCTCTTCCCACTGAAGAGCATCTTTAAATTCTGCTATGGTATCATTTTCCTCAACTTTTATCTCACCCCATAAATGACAGTATTGCTCAACACTGTTGTTTTACACCGTCATCTCTTCTCTCTTCCTGCTTCCTTTCTCTTACCACTCATCTACCATTTTCAGAACTGACTACCTCTATCTCTATGCAGTTGACACCCAAATGTACAACTACAGTTCTGTTTATCATACAAGAACCAGTCCAGAATTTCTGCTTCTACTTAAATATTTATGGGCATTTCCTCTGGGTGGTTGAATGCCCTGGCCTCAGGCTGGCTTTGTCAGCCTTAATTCATGCATCCAGTATGATAGAGGCACAGTGCTCTTTGCAGAGAACACAAGGATGGCAGGACACAGCCTCTGCTCTTTCACAGTTTGCAAACATGTAAACAGATGAAAACAATGGAATGTGACAGCTAGTGTAATAGAGTAAAGCTCTGTAAGGACACGGAGCATTTCTTTCTTGTCCTGTTCCCGTTTATTCTAATTGCATCACTGTTTTCCTATACTCCAAACTGGAAACCTCAGATTTATCCTTGTTTCTCCAGATGATAATTTCCTCTATATTTACTTCTGAATTATGGTTTGAATGTGCCCCCTGCTTTATATGCCTTTGCCTTTCAACTGCTTCTCCTCCTATAATTCCTCAATAATCCCATTACTTCTGCCTCTGGCTTCCCTAACATGGATGTATTAAGGACTTTTCATGATGGGTCCCAACCTATTTTCTGTTTCTACTTAATACACACATTCACAATCAAACAGAGCTCCATGATATTTTCCAAACAGATATTTTCACTAAAAATGTATTTTTTTTCCTTTGAATTACTCTTATTCTTGGTCCAAAAAATTGAATTCCTCTATGTTATCAAGGTGTGGATAATATCCCAATTGCCAAGTAATATTTACTAATCCATCTACCTAAACACAAATTTTCTTCTTTGAATTTTCAGAGACATTTATTTGCACAACTTTCAAGCTTAGAATATTTTGTGATGCATTACAGTTTTATATACCCACAGAAATGTGTGCATACACACACACACACACACACACACACACACACTCATTCTCTCATTAGATGGGGAGATAACATAGTAGAAAGAGTTAGGTTTTAGAATAAGATGGATCTGCCATTTACAAACTGCAATAGCTTATTCAAGCTCCCAACCTCTCTGAATCTTCATTTTCTCATCCATAAAATTAAATGTTATAAATAATGCAAAGTACCTTGTAGTAGAGTACATGGCATATTGCAGGTATTCAGTAAAGGCTAGCTATAATAGCAATGAATACTGGAAGTAGAAACTTACTGTGAAAAGAAACTATGCTCTCCTACTCCATTATTTTTGACAAGGTCTAACAGATGCTTTTGCCTGCACTTGACCCTCAGTAAATACATTTTCCATGAATGAATATATAGATGTGTTATACTTCTTAAAATATGTTTTTCTAAGAACTCTTCAATGCTGCCTCACATTTCAGACTATATTATGTGCTTACCACTACTTCCAGCATATCTTGGAACGCATTTGTCCCTCCTACCGTTACAAACTTTCTACAGAACCATCATATTAGATGCGTATTCCTTGACCTTTCCAAACATTCTCTTTCTAGGACATTTTCTCCATTTCCCAGAATGCTTAATTATCACATAGTTGATTTGCATCTTCTGGAGCCCTCGATTATTACATTGTTAATATGCAACAGGAGATAATTTCATCAATTCCCCATTCCTCTAGCAGCTCCATCCTGTTGGTATCCCTGGGAACAAGTGCTCTACCCAATGACCTTTCCTGGTTTCCCCAAGGCTTCAAAAGGCAGCATTTCCAGACAGTGGCAGAGCCAGAATCTAAAGACAGCTACACACAACTTTAAAGTGTAAATGCTCAACTATTTATAATTCTACCATCTTTTATTCTCGCCTCCTGTTTTTTTTTTTTTGTATAGCTCACTTCTCTTAAGGATGAAAATGATTTATATTGATATTTTTAAAGCTTAAATAACTTTAATGAAATTTGTTCTAACCCCTTTATACACAGGTGAAAATGGAGGCTTAGAGCAATTGAAGGGCTAACAAAAGACAAGGGTCTAAAATACTTTCTAGAAGAATATAGATCAGTATAAACTTTGGTAACAGGTATGAGAAGGGAAAGACCATGAAGGAAAATTATCACTTTTATCATATTTACATTATTTTAAACATATGTGATATTGAAATATATTCTGAAAGGAAGAGTATTTGAATAATTATGTTTATTCACAAAACATTTTCTACACATTTTATAAAAATTACAAAAGTCTGCCACCCACATATTTCAGAATGTATGCTTTCATGAATGTTTTTGAAGTAATTTTGGAAAAGAAATACTTACACAAGTTTAATTATGTGCAAGATTTACCTTTAAAATGAAATATAGGAATTTAAACACATTTTTGGTACAATGTTGAAGCTATTATCTTGAAATTCTCTAGCTTTTTCTATCACTAAATGTTCTATCAGTATACTAAATGTTTTCTATAGTAAAGAATAATTTGAAATAACTACTCAAAATGTGGATGTAGCTATGTTCTCTTATGCTTTGCAAATATATAATTTTTTATTACATTTAAAATATTTTGGCAGGACAAATATTTTTCTATGTCTCTAAAAGTTAAAATACAATTTTACAAAAAAGAGAAAATCAAAACTCTCATATACTAGAAGAAAAAGTATAAAATTTTAATATTACTCAGCTTGATTACAGATGGAACTAGTAAGATGTTCAAATTGGTCCAAAGAGCATTTGAGAAAGAAGTACTTATAGGCAGTATTGGAATAGGTTTTCTGAATTATTTGAATTATATATGAAGCTTGTTAATATCCAAGAGGGCCATAAAACTGTTACCTTTGAAGTAACCTGTTCCATTTGATAGAATTATTTGCATCACTACTGGACTAAAATGTATACATTAGCTTCTGCCTCCACAGAATTGTGAAACAACTCTGACAACAGTCATTCAAGCCTAGCACTGCTCAGAAACAATACCCTCGCATATCACTTGCCTGTTTCCAAGTTTCAGATAATATTTCTGATATGGCTGTTTTTGACAATGAGGTAATACACTCCAAAATATATTTGCATGTCTTCAACATGCATTGGCAACAGTTATTCAAAATGTTTTTTCCTTACACTAGAATACTTTGTATCTTCATTCATGTGTTTGCTTTAACAAGCTGAGGGCAGAGTACCCATATCAAAATTCCCCTGAAATGCTAACTGCTGAAGAAATTTTAGAAAATCTGTAAGGGGGAAAAAAAAATGACTGAAACTCTAAGAAAAGAAGAGAACACAACCAGATATACTCATGGAAATAAATAAAGAGGAATTAAATAAAAAGCCTTCTATACATAACCAATTACCCATAATAATTCCTATTTTCTGACAGTTATACCAAAAATTCATTAATAATTTATCTGAATATATTAACCTACCTCAACTAATAATCACACATTTTTACTTCACAGGAAAAATATCATACATATCAATAGCACTAAATTTTATCATAAAATAGCACAAATAGAAAAATGTTTTAAAGTAGTTAGTAAGAGGCCTATTATTGTACCAATTCATTAAGATGTAATGCAAAAAAACTACATTAGTCTACCTATAGACATATTACAGTGCCTCTTTGTCCCAAATTGATTTCCTGTATCTCCAGCAGTACTTGTCTTGAATAATATCTTGATTTAACCACTCAGGTATTTAATAGGCACCTGAATATACCCAGCCTAAAACACTCTTGATTCCCCCAGGCTTCTGTACCCACTGCCTTCTCGGTTCCACTGTCTTCTCTGCCCCTATCTACCCAGTAGATCACATTAAAAAACTGAGAGTTATCTTTCAGTCTTGTATTTTTTCCACCCACAACATTAAATCCCTCTAAAAGCATTTTGACCTTCTGACCTCTCCTAACCATTGCCACAGCTACCACCACCACATCACTAGACATCATGAGCTTCTCCCCAAATTTAGGAAATGTATTCTCCCTATGTCACTGTTTCAAAACCCATGTCTCTAACCAGTCTCCTTATTCAATGGGCAACAGCAAAACTCTTATTTTAAAGTCATGATATATCACTCCCATGCCTTTTATCTTCCAACAACTTCCCATCCCAATAAGAAAAATAAATTCAAAACTTTACCATGACCTAGAAGATGCTAAATGTCCTGATCCCTGGGTAGCTTCCTGACCTCACCTTGTGCCTTAGTTTCTGAAATCAGCAGGTCTTTTAGTTTCTCCAAAAAGCTTTCCTTCTTCCCATCGTCTTTCTTCCAGATTTTTAAACAGCACATCCTTTCACATACTTCATAACATTTCTCAGAGAAGACTTCCCTGACTGCTCTCTCAAAAATGTATTCCCAACATTTCCTATTCCTTTAACCAACTGTATTTTTCTTTGTATTACTAAGCACTTAGTACGTTTTAGTTTTATTTATAGGTTTACACTTATTTATTGTCTGCGTTACTCACTAGAATGAAAGTTTCACAAAAACACGGCGATTTTTCCTGTGTTTTGTGGTATCTTCATTGCCCAGAACAATACTTGGTGTATGGTAGGCATTATATAAATATTTGTTGAAGAGATGAATTAAAAAGCAAATGATTGAGAGAATAAAATAAAAAACATCAACCTAATAAAAATTTTTATTGTCTCATATACATGATTAAAAATGCCAAATTATACTCACTTTGTACCATTTTTCAAGAACAATATTCTTTCCTTTCTAGATTTACATGAAGTAATTGCAAGTAGGATAATTTTATTCTATTAATACAGAAGGAAACCAATAGTCACATAAATGAGCCTTCTAAGCAAATGATGTTGAATAGAACTTTGAGAAATGTATATATTATATTAAAATAATTTGTATCTGTGTCATTTGTCATATTATTAAACAGATTCCTTGCCTTTCCTCTGTTAATTCTGTTTATAAACATACTCTTCTAATATTAAAGTCTAATCAAAATATAGCCCTAAGGTTTACTGACAGTTTTGATGTTTTATATTCTGATTTTAAGTATAAAAATTTAAGATCTTGTATATTTCAAAATGTACTCCCACAAATAGTCAAATAGAAATTTTTAGCACATATTTAAACTTCTTTCATGAAAGCTATTTTTAAAAATTACAATATATTTTCTAGAGATTAACAAAAATAGCAGAGAATCCTAATTTTACAGTTTGAGAAATGGAAAAAATTTAATATGTCAAAAATTGAACCTTATAATAGTATTCCTTATTTTGTTTTTATTAAGGTGCATATACATCATGATCTTTCTTATTCCTAATTTTGTCTCTATTCCTCATAGAAAGGACTCAAAATACATGTAAACAAAAATAGTATTATGCACTTTGAGAAGCAATGTGATGAAGATCATTAAGGTCTTACTAAAATTCCATGCCACACTAACAACCTTTGGTTTCAATAGGATTATTTGACCAGAAGAAGAGTAATAGACTTGAATTATTTATTTTCTGCATTCCCCTTGGGTTAGAAGGGCTTGACTACATGGGTAAGACTACAGTGCCACCTTATGATATCTTACAAAGAATGACACATTAAGGCCGGGCACAGTGGCTCATGCCTGTAACCCCAGCACTTTGGGAGGCCAAGGCGGGCGAATCACTTGAGGCAGGAGTTCGAGATCGGCCTGGCCAATATGGTGAAACCCATCTATACTAAAAACACAAAAATATCAGAGCGTAGTGGCAGGTGCCTGTGATTGCAGCTACTCAGGAGGCTGAGGCAGGAGAATTGCTTGAACCCGGGGGGTGGAGGTTGCAGTGAGCAGAGATCATGGCACTGCGCTCCAGCCTGGGGACAGCATGAGACTCCATCTTAAAATAATTAATAAAAATAAAATAAAATAACGATCCTAAGAGGTTAGTAAAAAGAATGACGCATTTGCCACTTTTTCACTAATAACCAATCCATAAGGCTTAACCTTCACATTTGAGAGAAATAACATGCAACTTGCATATGGAATTAATGATACAGACTCAATTCAGAATTGAACTTCTTTACCTACTTGTCAATAATATTACAGCAGTGCTGGCTGCCTATGTATGATGATCACAGATTGCCTGATTCTTCTCCCTTCTGCAACTGGTACTCTTTAATCCTCTCACCTATGGATGGGCTAAGGGAACTCTTCCTTTACCACTAGTTTGAGAAGTTGTTGTAATTCACAAAGACATTCTTAAGGTTCATATTCTTTTACATTTTTTTTTGAGACAGTCTCACTCTGTCACCCAGGCTGGAGGGCAGTGGCATCATCTCAGCTCACTGGAACCTCTGCCCCCTAGGTTTAAGCGATTCTCCTGCCTCTGCCTCCCAAGTAGCTGGGATTACAGGCACATGTCACCATGTGATTTTTGTATTTTTAGTAGAGCTGGGGTTTCACCATGTTGGCCAGGCCTGACCTCAAATGATCTGCCTGTCTCGGCCTCCTAAAGTGCTGGGATGAGCCACTGTGCCTGTCCAAGGTTCATATTCTTAATATGTGTTGATTTCCATTCTTTAAAAAAATAGTACAGAAAATAATTTTAATATGTTTATTTTCACAATACAGTAGTTTAAGAACCTATGTGTGTTTAATGAAAAAATTACATATTATCTTGGTTACCACATGTTTAATGACCCTGCTTTTAATATATTTTAAACTACATCAAGTCATTGACTTGAGGCACAAAGGCTATTCAAGTCAACGGATTTAGGCAAACTCTAACTCATAGCAATATTAAGACGACGAAATGAGTTAGTGTGTTATCAAATGCCTTTAAAACTGTGAACCTTATCTAAATGTCTTAATTTCTTACAAAGAATAGTTGTCAAGTATCTATTATAATGAGGCACTGTACTATGTGCACATTAATTCTTTTCTCATTTTATCTTCATTGTGAAATAAGAATTCATGATCAATTCTATTTTCCAAATGAGAAAATAGAGATTCATGGTGGAGTCACTGAGGCCAATTAGATCTCCCTGCTGAAGGAGGTATAACTGGTAAATAATAAGCAAGGAATTAATTGAATATCAGTTTATCTAACTTCATTCCTGTGTTCCATCTACAACACTTCTGATGCCTCCAGAAAAAGAAAGAGCTTATGTATGGTAACAGTTTCTGAAGATGAAAAGCCCATTATTTACTAACTCCGCCAAGTCTGGCAAGGTGTAGGGTACATGGTACCTTGGATATAGTTAACCCTTCTCTAATTTTCCTAAGGACGTTTTAGTTATTTTCTATTTTACCCGTTATATAAAACATGCTTTGTAAGTTTAATAACCTCTTTAATCACTGAGAGAATGTGGGGCTCCTCTCTTGGAGTCTCTACGAATGATGACAAATTATTATTATTATTTTGATGACAAATTCTTAACAAAATGCTTGATGGATGCTAGGATATGCCAGGTACTTCTTAAGACCTGTGGGATGCATTAGAAAACATTGTTCCATGGCTCAGTCTGGATGAAAGAGACAACAATGAATAAGCACAATAAATTAATAAATTATGTAGAACATTAGAAATTAAGTGCTTGAAAATAGCGCAACTTAGGAGACAGTAGTAGCACAGGTGAAGGAGAATGGGAGCAGAGCTATAATTTTAAATAGAATTGTCAAGAACAATGTTGTTGACAAAAAGATATTTGATCAATGAGGGGATGGAAGTGGGAGGTTAATTATATGAACACAATAGAGACAATAGAGAAGACTTTGGCAGGCAAAGAAAATCATTGGCACAGATTTCAAACCCAGTGAGTTTAAAGCAGAATAAGAAAAAAAAGAGCCAAGGTAGAAAATCATGATGGTCTCACCTGCCTTCATAAGAACTTTGACTTTGATTCTAACGGACATGTGAGCCACCAGGAGTACTTGACTGCAAGAATGTATGGTCTAATAACGTCAGGGTCTCCTCATTGTATAGGGATCAGTTTGGGTGCTGTATTAAAAACAGACTTTGGGAGAACCAAGAAACGGGGAAAAATGGAAACTGGTTAGAAGGTTATGTTGTTAATCCCTGTGAGACATGATGATGGCTTAGTCTAGGGTAGCACAAAGTGAGGAGTATTTGGATTCTGGATATTATTTTTAGTGAGAGCTAATAGGTCTATCTTAAAGATGACTGGGAAAGTTGCAGAGGACAAGTTTAGGTGTGGAGTGAGGTTAGAGAAGAGGAAGACTTGAGATTTGGCTATGTAAAGTTCCAGACCCCTATTAGATACCATGTCTTGTCACTGTCTTGTGTTTGCTGAAGTCATCAGTAACAACTGTAGGGACATTTCCTTGAACTCAAGTGCAACCAACCACAGAGTCCTTCTCAGTAGAGTACTCCTGGTAACCACTAGCAAAGGACATAAGCTTACATTAGACGAGGAAGCTATTTGCCATCACTCTGAATTGCTGGTTGTTATATGAAGCATTAACCAACTGCATAGGGTAGATGTTTCTTCTACTTGCTGACACATACTTATGTTTTTATCTTTTTTTTTCCTTTTTTTCTTTCTGTTTTTGAGACAAGGTCTCACTCGGTCACCCAGGCTGGAGTGCAGTGTCATGATCATAGCTCTTGACCTCCTAAACTCAAGTAATCCTCCCATCTCAAACTCTCAAGTAGCTGTGACAACCGGCATGCACCACCACACCCTGCTAATTTTTAAAATTATTTGTGGAGATGGGGGTCTCACTATGTTGCCCAGGTTGGTCTCAAATTCCTGGGCTCAAGAATCTTCCCACCTTGGTGTCCCAAAATGCTGGAATTTCAGGCATGAGCCACCATGCCCGGACTGCTTTTACTTTACATACGCATTTGAGGTAGGGACTCATTTAGAGTGCATTATTCAGATCATTTTATTAGTGGCATGTGGTCACATTAGAATTACATCTCTCTGAAAGTATGTTTTCTTTTTGACTTGGAATCATTAAAACCATGAGATAATTTACACACATTATAAGCCATAAATTCAAAATTACATAATAATATCTTCTGCAATTCTGTGTATTTCTACACAGCTTGCTTAGCAAAAAAATAAAATAAAATAAAACTGAAAGGTGGTCTTTTTTGTTTTCCTTTATCCTTTACATAACACTTCTGATAAACTCCAATTCTGGGTCAACATCTCATTCCAATAGCATTTGAAGGTCAATGCTAACCTGCTTGATCTCCTTCAAACGGAGAACTGTTTTTCAGACAGTATTCTAACTTCATGTATCTACGTGAAAAGGGAGATGAGGTTAAGTGAGCCATCAAAGCAGGTGGTTTAGAAAATAAAGATAACATTCAGAGAGGAGAATGGGAGCAAACAAGAATTCATCTCCGCTGTTGCTGTTATTGTAATTACCAGTACCTAGGCAGTAACAATAATTATGCCTAAAGGAAAAAAGAAGATAAATATAACAGCTCAGGGTCTCTACACACCAAGACAATTAATGCACTGGATAAAAATATTAGGATTCAGAAAGATCCTGGCAGATCGAGTGACAGGCAGAAACTGACAGAATAGTGTTTAACAAGGATAAACTAAGTTCACAATTTAAGAACTTTTATTTGGATGAACATATAATTTTGTATAAGTATTCCAATATTTAAAAGATAAGAAACATCTATTATAGTTTATAGAGAAAAGACAGAAAGCCTGGACACCTGGCATCTGGTTACAGATCCTCAGAAAACTACATATGTGGCCTTGGCAAATCGCGGTAAAAACTCATTTCACCACTCTCAAAGTGATGGAGGCCTGTCTTCATCTTAAGTCCTTTCCCTTCCGCATCTAAAAATTTCCATGAGCCTAGATACTGACTGACATGATGTCAATAAAGTAACACAGCTAAACCATTTATCCAGGTTTTAGTCACTGCATAAAATGCACAATCATACTATATGTATACATTTCCAATAAGTACATACCCAGACACAGAACTGCATTTTTGGAAAATACCATCTAATGTTTATTTAATAACTTTATTGAAAATCCTATCACATATAAAAATAATACACAAAACAATTTGTAGGATGTATGTTTAATGAAAATTAAATATTTCTCTAATAAGAATTACTTTTTTTCCTTAAAGTTTGAAAGTCATTGACTCTCATACTATTTCATTAAACAAAAAATCACAGAATTTTATAAGTGAGACGTATCCTGAATTCTATGTTATACCTTGCATTGCTTTTGTCAAAATATAACTCATATCTGTGCAGTCATGAGAAAGTTTCTTCAGAGGAGATCTGCAAAAATAAAGCTCTATGAAGCTCCCTATTTCAGTGCGTGTAACAGAAAAGAAAATAAGGATTCCGTCTAACTACATGCTGCAGCTGAACGGGCCAGTTCCTGGATATTGCATACAATTCCACTGGGTGCCCGAAAGTATTCTTCTTCAGAACCCAAGAAGATTTGATCAGCTTTCTGTTGACAGTGCAAATCCAGAATTAGCTACAGTAAGCAGAATAATCAATTCGTAGTTTTTGGCCTTCTGACCCTCTAAAAATCCCTGCCGATACATTGTACAGGTACTGCTGAATGAAACTGTGATTGGCAGGCACTTCTCATGAAGAGGCAAATAGACAATTTCTGTTGTGGTCCTATGTCAAATTAACCATCCATATGCTAAACAACATCCCCTATTTTGACAGAAGATCCAGTATGGAGATTAAAAAGCCGGCGGGACAGTGTCTTCATAGCACTCTGATATTTTCATTATCACATTGGAGATCAAGTGTTGGACTAGCT
The DNA here is from genome assembly GCA_963573385.1 of Cacajao melanocephalus. NCBI lineage: Eukaryota > Metazoa > Chordata > Mammalia > Primates > Pitheciidae > Cacajao > Cacajao melanocephalus. The sequence continues at coordinate 26,298 of CAUYLG010003925.1, forward strand.
GTTGATGGAAGTTTGAACGAGAGTTGAGTGATTAATTCAACTGGGTCTTAAAAATATAAACCTGTATCTTTCTCAATACAATGGTGAAAGTGATGTACTTAAGACTGAGTTTCCAGCCTGAATGTTTTTGTAGGTGGAAAATAAAGAAATAGAAAATGGAAATGATCGAATGAAACAGAACATATCCCATTTTGAATGTGATAATTCAGCCAGGTGAGGTTTGAGGTTTGACTGGCAAAACTTTAACTATATCTCAGGCAATGGAAGAGTTATTTATTTATCAAGGAATAGAGATGACCCAACTAAGACTGATTGCAAAACTCTCAGAAACCCTGAAACTTCTGGGCTTTTGGCTGAGCAGGCACCAAGGTCATTTCTGCAGGTCTTTTAGAAACAGCCTCACATCCTCACATACCAGTTTTTCTTTAGTTCTACCAAACTACTGCAGCAGAGGAGATTAGTTTGCAGGTGACAGTATTCAAATTTTAACCACATACCCTGGCTGAACACAAATTTCCTCTATCCTTTGCACAACTGCTATGTACAAGAGGCAACATTCACAGAAAATTCAAACCTGCTGCCCACTCATTTCTGCCGCTCCACCACTTTCCACCCTGCCCTGGAAAAAGGCATTACTCTATAATTTTATTGTAATTGATATTGGAGTGAGACAACCGATGATATTTTCAGGATAGAAATTTCATATCTACATTCTGCTGTATGATACTTAGAAAGTGATTTCACGTGATTAGGTATTACAATGTTGTCTTTTAATAAAATGTTTAATATCTTCAGTGTGTTTTAATGTATTAGCCTAATGTCTCATAAATATGGACATCAATAAACATTTGGTGAACACTTAAATGGCAATGTTATAACTGACACTCTACTGTTTGCATTATTGCATATTTTAAGGAAATGTGCACCTTATATTTATGTAATTTCAAGCTTTTCCCTATTGTCAAATCTACAGGCATACTGTCATTGTTTTTGGTAAACCTTTCCTCTACTTTTAATTTAGGGGCAATGTATTGACCTCTGCTGAAGGTATTCATGTGCCTATAATCAAAACAATATTTTCACATGGTAAAAAACAAAACTTCGAACATAAAACAACAAAAATCTGTAGTATTTTGCTACTCTGTGTATCTGAATTTCCTTTTCATGTAAATGTGATTTTGTTTTCTACATCCTCTCTTGATTTTAAACTGTATATTTTATTCTTCTTACAAAGCCATATTTTATCATTTTAGTGTTATTCCATTTTCACATGTGTTCTTGAATCACTTCTGAAATATGTGTCATCAGTCTTTTGAAATACATTTACACATGAATCTGAGAGATTCCTGGAAATTGAAGGCAAGGGGAGTTCTTGAGTGATACCCATGTTTAAAAGAAACTCTAAAATTCATGTATTAAGAACTGAGGTATAAATGCCCCTTCATTATGCTCCACTCCATTCATTTCTTCCTGAATACAGATCTTTTTTTTTCTTTTCATATCGAGATAGAATTGTGCTCTTGTTGCCCAGGCTGGAGTGCAATGTTGCAATCTTGGCTTACTGCAACCTCCGCCTCTCAGGTTCAAGTGATTCTCCTGCCTCAGCCTCCCAAATAGCTGGCATGTGCCACCACACCCAGCTAATATTGTATTTTTAGTAGAGATGGGGTTTCTCCATGTTGGTCAGGCTGGTCTTGAACACCTGACCTCAGGTGATCTGCACGCCTCAACCTCCCAAAGTTCTGTGATTACAGGTGTTAGCCACTGCACTTGGCCCTCAATACTGATCTTAAATAAACAGCAAGATCACATTTTAAAATTTGCCGAGTCTGTGATACAGTCACATCACGCCTTCCAGCCTTATTTCAAAAGTCACTTTGCTTGGGATAGCTCTCTTCTTCCCCAGGCAGAGGAAGTAACTGCCTCTCTCTACTCTTACAGCATTTTACACTTATATCTGTTATAACTCACATTACTTGTATTGCAATTGTGCATGTATATATCTTTCTCCCTCACCAGATAGCAAGTTTCTTGTGGTCAGGAAAAATGTCCTGTATCTTACTGACTGCTGAAAAATCCATATGGGCTAAATCATTAAATCAAATAATCTCTTTACACTATTTATCTGTGACAACATAGACTCTGCTACCGGAGGCAAAACGGTACTCAATCACTATTCTTTTCCAAGTTAATGTAATACCAAAATCAAACCAGTGGTGGAGCTATGCACCACCACATCAAATGCACAGTGCGTAATCACTAGAACCACATTTTATGTTTTAATCTGTTTTTTTTTTTAATGCCAGTTAATAAGTGTACATGATATGTAACCTCATCCAATTGCCTGAAGGATGTTTTGCCCCAATCTAAAACCAAGTGGAAGCACACTAACAAGGTATCAGGTATCAGGAGTTTTTCAAGGATTCGAAAATCCTTCCTCTGCTTCATATCCAAGAACCAAAGCAAAGGAAGCCAAGTAGTGCAGGTGCCTGCCTGCCTGTGGTTCCTGCATCTTCCTCTGCTTTGGGCCTTTATATTACTCTCTTGGGAGTTCAGTTGAAGTGTTATAGACTGGATCAAACATCACACTCTCTTCTATTTAAATTTTTCCTTTTCCCAGGAAAGATCTTTTTTATTGTTGTTTTCTGTAAAGTAGGTAGATGCCTACATTATCGGGGGCAAACTCTCCATTCTCTAACATAATAAAACTCTAGGTCCCATCCCCGTAATTTCTGGGCCTCGATGTACAAAGAGATGCTTTTGGAATATCTACCTTAAGTGACTGATTCTTGTAATGGAAAATCTGACTTTCAAAAAGATTATTTCCAAAATGGGCAATAAGACTTATGGAGGACAAAATCAAATGTTGAATTTTGCTTTCACTCTGCATTCTCTCTTTCCTAATTCTGGAGATGGTTGATCGATCCTTCTGACTTAGGAAAAAAGATCATACAAGAAAAAAAGTATGAATAAACATAAACTCTTTACAGTTTTTCCATGTTGATGCAATAATAATAATAAATCCCACTAAATAAGCATCTCTTTTGTGTGCTTATTAAACCCTATATTATTCACAAATGATCCTCATCGTGGTCATGCCAGTTGGAAACAGACTCCACCCTGCAGAGGTCACATTGCTGACCAAGCAGAAAATAAATGGCAGCTGCCAGGTGCTGTGGCTCATGCCTGTAATCCCAGCACTTTGAGAGGCTGAAGAGGGTGGACCACTGGAGGTCAATAGTTCCAGACCAGCTTGGCCAACATGGTGAAACCCTGTCTCTATTAAAAATATAACATGAGCTGGATGTGGTGGTGCTTGCCTGTAATCCAACTATTTGTGAGTCTAAAGCAAAAGAATCACTTGAACTCCTGAGGCGGAGGTGGCAGTAAGCAGAGATTGCACCACTGCACTCCAGCCTGGGCAACAGAGTGAGACTGTGGGAAAGAGGAAGGGAAGGAAGGAAAGGGGAGGGGAAGCGGAGGGGAGGGAAATAGTATCCCACAGAAGAGAGAAATCACTTGGGAAAAGCTTCAGGGGGAGACAGAGACAAAACCATTGTCCAGCAAGCCTGAGAGTGCAGAGTCAGGACTCAGAAGCAGTCCTGATTCTGCACCTGCCTGTAAACTCTGTTGCTTCACCTCTTTGAGTCTCAACTTCTCTGGCATTTGTAAAATGAGAAAACTGGACGGGATGTTCTCAAAGGAATCTTCCATTTCTTAGGAGCATAATTACACTGCTTGACAAGCTATTTCACAACATTTAAGTAGTGGGCTTGCTATTGATCAGAAAAATAAAATAAAAATGCAACTTTTGGTGCAGTTTGATTAATTAAGTAATGAGCTTCTTTGACAGCTGAAAGTCAGAACCTGCATTTGGTGATGGCTTAACCTTCACACCCTCGGGAATATTGTGCTTTCCACTCTTCCAGGGAACTTTATTTTCTAAGGGTATGGACGGATGTCTCGGTATAGCAGGACTGAACAGGGAAGCAGTATATCCCTAATTTATGCTTTTTTACGATTTTTAAAATTTAAAATACCTTTCATGAAACAAGTCAATATTTTAATATACTTTCCAAATTTAGCAATAAAGGAGATCAGAACCATTTTTTTCAAGCAAAATTTGAGAAATAAGGACAGTTAGCTACAGTGTAATGACAAACTTGCTGTTTTGAATGTGTGTGCATCCCAGAGGATTCTGTGGACACATCAGATCTGTGATTTTAAATGAAGCTGTTTCAAAGGAAGACTGACAGAATCAAGCCAAGTGATACAGCATGGGTTGAAATGCACAGCATATTTCTCAAAGAAAGTATTTGTTTGTTTGTTTCTTTGTTTTTGAGATGGAGTCTTGCTCTGTGCCCAGGCTGTAGTGCAGCAGTGCAATCTTGGCTCACTGCAACCTCTGCCTCCCAGGTTCAAGTGATTCTCCTGCCTCAGCCTCCCGAGTAGCTGGAACTACAGGCGTGCACCACCACACCCAGCTAATTTTTGTATTTTTAGTAGAGACAGGGTTTCACCATGTTGACCAAAATGGTCTGGATCTCTTGATCTCGTGATCCACCCACCTCGGCCTCCCAAAGTGCTGGTAGGACAAGTGTGAGCCACCACGTGCAGCTGGAAATGATAGTTTTGAAAAATGGTTCCTTTAGTTTATTTTTCAAATTCAGACTCTCTGGCTCCACATGTAATCAGATGAAAACCACAACTTTGGTCTGTAAAATGGCAATCTAAGCAAAGCCCTTCTCCTTTGAGAAACAGAATAGCATTTTAATTGTGCTCACATACTGGAGTCAAGACAAGCTGGACGCTGGTTCCTCACTGAGTAGATGTGGGCATGTTACTTAAAACTGATCAGCTACAGTTTTCTCATTTATCACAAGAGGGACATAGGAGTAACCACATATTGGTTTCTTTTGTGGATGACAGCAGCCAATCCTTTAAAAACATTAAGCATAGTGATTGGCAGGTAATAAGTTCTCAAAACGTGAGTTTTAGTTTTATTTTTTAATCTTTAAAAAAATCTGTAAAACATAGCTTGCAGCTTATAAAAACCAGCAAAACAAGAACAACAATGATAATAATAATAAAGGTTACCAGTTATCTAAATTGCAGTATCTCTTTTTTGTTTTTCTCCACAACATTACCCAGAATGGGTTCAGACTTTCCTTGCGTGTCAATCAGGCAAAATTTCAAAAACCGGAGGAGCAAGAGAGGCCTTTCCAGGTAGTGTGTCTACCCCTCAACTCTAGCCCAGGTGAATAACTGGGTGGGGCCAGGGCTGGGTTCCGAGAAACTCTCTGCTTGGCTCTCCAGGTGCAGCTGGTGTGTGCCACTATGCCTGACACTGATCACAAACTCAGACTTGTCCACTGTGCAAATCCTCCTGCTTTCTTCTGTTGCAAGGGCATGGCAGGATGCAAATTCTCTTAATTTGTGATAAAAAGCAGCCTCTCCAAAAAACCTCTGGCCTTGCAAACCTTGCTTCTTATTGTTCTGAATTACCCCGCATTTCCATCATTTTTTTCCACTCTATGCTCTTTATGATCCAAGCAACACATTCTCCTCTGAATATCCTCTTTTTCATCCAACTTAAAAAAAATTCAATTTAGAAAGTACTTATTGAATGCACAAAACATCATGAGGCCTTGCTCCTGTTTTCAAGGGGCTTAGAATGAAAATGTAAAAAGTAAAGAAGATACACAGACAGGAAACAAACAACGATCCTATGATACTCCGACTTCCTTTATGAGTCTGCTGTACCAACAGGTGCTTAAGACTTTGTAATCTTCAAGTCAAGGATTAGGTCCTCGCCAGTATGATAGCCACTAGCCACATGTAGCTATTTAAATTCTAATTAATCAACATTGAATAAAACTACAAATGCAGTTCTTCGGTCACACTAGCTGCATTTCAAGTGCTCAATATCTACACAGGGCAAGTGGGTACCATACTGGATAGTGCTACAGAATATTCCTATTATTGCAGAATGTCTGTTAGATGGTACTCATCTAGGGAATATTGACTTGTGTTTTGCATTCATGGAGATGCTCGGATTATTACATCAATTTTCCTTCTAAAAAATTCCTTTAAATGTTTTCTGAAATAATCTAGAATGCAAACAAATCAAGTGATCTTTTGAGCTATATGTGAATGATCTACAGGAACATAAATACATGGGATATTTTAGTAAATGATGTGATTTGGTAAATTTTGAGTCATCTATAAAAGTTTTTTGTTGGAGGGAAATTCCAACTACATATGTAGAAAAAGTGATTTTATATGCACATTATTGGCTTTTAAAATGATTCACACATAAACAGGATAGTACAAAGCAGTCTTCTCTGTGTGTGTGTGTGTGTGTGTGTGTTTGTGTGTATGTGTAGGTGTATGTGAGAGAGAGAGAAGAGAGAGACATTGCTAATGACAATGCTTCCTCATTTAGTACAGCAGAACTTTTCACTCAGAAGGATCTAACACATGCCTACTCGAATATAAAGTAATAATAACAATAATGAAACTAAATTACCATAGCAATCTCTACAGGTCCATTTGATAGAAATAACAATCTCACATCAGAATACACAAAACAAGAGTTAGCAAAGGGCAAGAATGATGTGGTGAAAAAGCCATTTAGGCATTTTATTCTAAGATATGAGTAAGATTACCTATTTTAAAAATTAAAGGTCCAATTGAGTTGCTTCACACCTGTAATCCCAGCACTTTGGGAGACTGAGGTGGGAGAGTCACTTGATGCCAGGAGTTGATGATCAGCCTGGACAACACAGTGAGACCCCATCTCTACAAACAGCAACAACAACAAAAAAAATTAGAAATGAAGCAAACCCCAGAGCTCTGCATTTTATCTATCCTGAACTTCCCCCCAAATGCTGTGAACTACACACTAGACCATTACAGAACTTACATATGATGCAGACTCTGATATCAAAATGTTGCATACATATAACATTTAAATTCTGCTCTGTATCAACAGATATCACTACAGAGTTCAGCAATGGCACTCTGTATGATTAAGATGGATGGGACATTCTAAATTCTGACTTGTTCTTTGTGCTTATTTAAGTCACAGGCATTGAAGAAAACAAAATTCAAAAACAGTCTTTTCCCAGATGCTCACCATCCCCTCCCAACTCCCCATCCATTCTGGCAGCATCCAACCTCACAAAGGAATTCTCAAACTGTTTACTAGTAGAGTTAATCTTGCTTCCCATGGACTTTAAATGCTGCAGAACCCTTTTGGTTGATAAATACTGTTTAAAGTTCTTAATTCATTATTTGGATCTCTCTATACTCAAAACCTTTCTATGAGTTCTTCTTTGTCTTCCCAAGGTCAGGAATCTTTTCTCCTGGATTGTCTTAATGCAAAAATTGAAGTCACCTAAACTATTACAGATGCTTCAACTTTTACACTTTGCTCCTAATTACTGCCAGATGCAATCTAATTAAACCCACCAGGTGTCTCCTCTCGGGTTAGAGTACCTCATAGAATCCTTGCTACGAATAAAATATGGAACAGTAGAATGCCAAATATGTAATGAACCCTTCATGAAGCAGTTGATAGGTGGGCTTTAAAATTTTTTTGTTGTTGACTGTAATAGAAGGAGTGAGAATAAATTAACTAAGAAACGTATAGGCATTGATGTTTATGATTATTCTGTCATTCCATTGCTCCCAAACTTATTTATTGCCACAAAGTTTCTTTTCTTCATCTCACTGAAAATGTTATTTACTTATCATGCTAAATAGAACAATACAGCTCAAAAAAACCATGTGAGATTTTTCAGATAGACATACTATTTTATTTTCTCAAGGATATGCACGTAATTAATACTCCACATAATCTTAAGTTATATCTAATTTTATTCATTGTTTAATTTTTCATGTATAAAGCATTATTTGTTAAATGTTTATAACTTACATTAAACCTTCTGTGTTAATATAGTTGTATAATTATAATTCCATAAGCCTTTTCGCTTACTAGTGTATCACTACAACAACCTTCTGACTAAAATCTCAGATGGAGACAATTATCACCTTAATTGTAACCTTAGTGTGATATAATAACTATCTGTAGTTGACAAAGTGCTTATCAGAGTCAATGCATTTACATTTGAATTTTATTTGAACACTAATTTATAATATATTTGTTTCTTATGAAAAATCATTCAGTTTATAAGAAAAAATACTACACCTATGTATAGAAATATAATAACATTATTAATATATTAATAGAATGTTTTTGTATATGGAAATTGGGTTTATTCTTTTCTAATTTTGACAACTTTTTTCAAAATAGCAAATTACTTTTCAGAGTTAAGACTATAACTAAAGTAATTTAAAATAACTTAGTTATGATCAATTTTTATTAAGTGAAACTTATAATAGTTGAATAATACCTTGAGCAAAAATAGAGCAGAAATAGAGAATGTATTCTGTCATTTATAATTCGAACATTAAACAAGATTTTCCTATCCTTTATTAATTTTTAAATGAATGCATTCTTAAGCTATAATAGAAATATCTAAAAATTATGAATTTAGTTCCCTCTATCAGCAAAACAAGAATAAATTCATGCATAGTAGCTAAATATTGAACTTTAAAAAATAATACTAGACTTCCTTATAATTTTTAATTAAAATATGATAGTGTATGACTATCATTTGATATTATTATAAGATACGTTCATAATAAAAGAGATATATCAATGACTATCATGTCTAATAGTCACCTATGATATTTCCATTTCATTACAAATGCATTTTATAACAATATTTTTCTTAGAATTATCTGCAATTATATATACACTAATATTTATGTAAAGAAGAACAGTTTCATAATTAGTAATCCACAGCACAGGCCAACAGAAAAATGTTATATTTCTTCTCATTTTAGTGTTTTAGATACATTTGATTTTAAAAGTTACACTTTACTGGCATATCTTAGGATAAAAATCTCAAAGGCTTAATTATGAAAGTCTGTATTACACTATGGTCAGCTCCAAACATTCTTGTATATTCTATAACACTACTTCACAAATAAAAAGTCAATATATTGCAAAATAAACAACTAAATGAGGAATAGATGAGCGGTGTGTGTGTGTGTGTGTGTGTGTGTGTGTGTGTGTGTGTGTGTCTTTTTCTAGAAATGTTTAACGATAAGGCTAGGTTGTGCTTTTGACATTTCTTCCCTGATCTTGCTAACACACACTTCAAGGCTGCAATCACTAGATTAAAGTAATAACACACTAAGTGTAGCTCCAGGCTACACTTTTAGCTGACACAAATCATCTTTCACTGGACACACTTTACAGTCTCTAACACAGATGACTTTGCTGGAAACGTTAGTATTTGCCAAGCTGGGGTTATATTTATAAACTGTCATAAATCTACAGTTAGCCATCATAAGTTTTTGAGTTTGTAATGAAGTAGTTCTGATGTAGTCAAAATATCTTCATTATATTTTTAAGTCACATCAGCTTTAACCAGTGTATCCTACGAGTAAATGCTAGCTAATCTGAGTTCCTAGAGATTCCTGAGAATTTTTGGCTGAAGCCTCACAGTTTCATCTGCTCATTTAAAATAGCACATTTGTCTTCAATTTAGAAAAACTAAACTAGTAGTTTAAATGCAAAAGTAAGGAAGCAGTATATCTGGCTGAATTATAATAAGTTGTAAGAAAATGTACTCACACCATAAAATTGTCTATTCTAACTTTATAAAATACATATTTTACATTAAAATTTGATGACTGATTTTCAGTGATAAGCTTTTAGAAATGTCTGTTTATAAATATATAATAAACAGATCTGAATCACTGATTGCTTACTAGACATCTTTTGAAAAACTAAAAAACAAGTCATGTACAGGAGTTTATAATTTAACTGGTAATATTGAGTCTAGGAAGAACTACAAAGTATGCTTTTTAAGGAGCGTCAAAACCTAAGAGAGATTTTAGTATTTCTACTTCATGAAAATGAAACACTTATTTTCCTCATTCATTAAAAGGGATAAAACATAAGTGATTAAATAATTATTTTTATGGGAAACAAATACTATTGATAATACAGTTTGCATGATTCTTCTAAAGAATATAAAGTTTACTGTCGAACTACACTAGCAAACAGTTTTGTGAGAAACTTCAATTATGGCATTTTTTCCTTCCCCATACCCGAATCACAAGTCCTGTAACATACAGAAGAATTATGTTTATCTGACATTAAAGCACATTTTACCAGTTAGAACATATTGAAACATATCAGAATGTGACGGTGAAACATGATTTACCAAGAAATCATCATACCACATTTGATTCCAATTTTCTGACTCACTTTGAAACACAAAAACCAGATAACTGGTATTTCAAAGTTTCATAATATCTGTGAAAGTAAACATTATATATTTATACAAAAAAAACCTATGTAAATACACATATACAAGGCTATTATCAGTTTGAGAGTCATAGAGATTGTGAGAATCTGCATAGTAGTAAAATAGTGATGTGATTTGTCTTAGAAAACAATATGCAATTTCTCACAAGACACTATAACAGGCCAGTGGTCCATATGTTTAGGTGTTCACTTACAACATTAATTTACATCATCTGAATCCTTAGGATGGTGCGTGCTGATTAGACACAAAATTTTCTTAAATGAGCATTGTTATATGCAATAATATTTATAAAACATTGTTAAAGAAGACTGGAAGCTACTTCACAAAAGGAAATAGCTAACCTTTAAATTTGTTTTTTACTACAGACGACAGTGTAGATGATTAACAGATGTAATGATTCCATGATGGAATTTTGAATATATTTAGTGTTACATAAGCCTGTTCTACTACATTTGTTCATAGTTGAAAATCTATGATGGTATTAAAAAGGTAAATTAAAAAATGGCAAAAACATCTTGCTCTCTATTCATTGTTAATATCATTTACTAGTGTATGAAAAAAATGTGACTAAACATTTCAATTTGTAAAATTTTTCTTAAGAATTCACTTAAGCCTGTTGGAATAACTTATTTGAAAACATTTGAGTTACTAAGAAATATTCAGCACTTTATGTTAAGGGAAGTTTTTCCTGAGTTCCAGTCTACTTGTTTTCAAAATTACCTGGATATGGGCTAATTCTAAAACACGGTGCTAATATAAAAACTACACAGGTAACAACGCTGCCTGTTGTCACGTTACTTACCTGGTAAAAGTCTAAAATTTAGGTAGGGATTAGTCATTTCCTTTTGAGGGTCGGAGAACAGTAGGCTATATTTTGTGGAGAAATAAAATGGGCTATTTCAAGTCTGCTGATTAGCACAGTGCCTAAGAATAGCCCCTATATTTATAGCAAGAATAAAGACTAAATCAGTGGAGTGACATATTTTACTATTTAGAACCAGGACATCAGTTAGAAAAGCTGGAGCCAGTGTGCCTGTCTTCAGGATGTCTGGACATACGTGATGCTTCCATATGCATATGTATGTATGTATGCAGGTATATGCATGTAGTATGTATATATGTCCGATGTATGTGTGCATGCCTGATGTCTGCCTGATGTGTCTATTGTGCGCAATATGTGTATGTACATATATACATGTGTGTGTATCTATATAGTTGATAAGATTTCAGTCTTATTCTTTGTTTGAGGACACCATTTTACTTGGGTTTTCCTTCATTCTGCATTTCTGCAAGATAGATTAAAGACCCTGGATAACATACAATGTAAAAAATAATGTAATAAATTGTTGCAGATTTTACAGCAAAGAGACACAAGCTTTAACACAAATGTTTCACTTAAAATGGTCAGTTTTCAGGTCCTATTTTCCTCCCATTATCTGTTAGTCTCCTTCATTCACTTATCCAGATCCCAGCTATTGATTTCTTATCTTTGCCTTCTCTGCATCAACCATTTCTCCTCATCTCAATTCTGCTACTTGTATTGCAATTCATTTTGTTACCTATTTTTCAAAGAATTTTCCACTTATTAAGCATTGCTTCTTTTCTAAGACATCTTCTGTTTTTAGTGTTACATAAGCCTGTTCTACTACATTTGTTCACAGTTGAAAATGTATGATAGTATTAAAAAGGTAAATTTAAAAATGGTAAAAACATCTTACTCTCTATTCATTGTTAATATCATTTACTAATGTATGAAAAAATGTGACTAAACATTTCAATTTGTAAAATTTTTCTTAAGAAATCACTTAAGGCTGTTGGAATAACTGATAGATATGCTGTTACAGTTTTAGAAAGGTTGTTTTAGTGTCATTACAAGTCATTAATATACTGTGATTACACGATTACATTTTCAGTTAGCAGGTATTAGATTTTACAAGTTTATTTTTTGAAAATGACTTATTACTGAATTATGAATATGTTAGCAGGAAAATTGAATATTTTTTTCTTTTGTCCTTAAATTCTCTTTTTAAAAAGTCAGCAGAGAAATAATTCTTAAAGCTCAAAGGTCACAGATTTAAAGCAATATCAGAAATAGTAATAATTTCAGGGTTATTAAAATTCTGTCTTTAGAATTGTGGCTTACTACGTAGACCTAGAACCAAACAACACATGAAAAGAAGAGTAATAGCACCATAAACAAATTAAAATAGCAATGTATTGCAACACCTCCAAGTTACATTTCCAGTTTTCCTGGATTACTAATTTTGAAAAATGCTTAAATATAATTTCAGTTTTGCAAAATAGGTGTGCAATTTAATGATGCTTTTAATGGTTTTCAAAATATCACATTAAAAATCACCTACCCTTCTGCAGTCTCGAGGATTGTTTCTTTCTCATTTCCCTCTGTTAAACTAAATTTGATCTTGCCTAAAGGTGCAAGTATACTTACATGTGCAGGGACTTCAATAATTCATATTTTTGACATCCAGACATTATATGACCCACTGAATATTCTTAATTAGTTGAGGACGAAAGCATCTGTATGGATTCACAAATTATTTTAAACATGCTTTTAAATATTTTAAATTAGAGCTTCCAATTAAAATTGTACATGTCACATTGTCTCATTTAATTCCACTGTTCTTTTTAGGAAGCACAGCCTCAGCTGAACAAGCCTCACTGATGTGAGCTGAGCTCAATTAGTTTCTGATGTTCTGCCAAATTGCCTCATTACCTGTCACACAAACACCACTGACACTTTTAAACTTGAGCATTTTGCATCCATATTGTTGTCTTTAGAACAAAAATAATTATTCTCATTAGAGTAGTAAAAATATGCAGTTTGCTAATAAACCGTAAACCAATATATTTGCAATATAAATAACAGAATAAAGCAATGATGAGACATAAATCAAGTGCATGCTCATACGTATACATATGTGCCCTTTGGGGACACACGAGCACACAGGTTTTTAAATTATATAGACTCTGGGTCCTTCACGCAGTCCTTGGAGGTTATCACAATTGCTTTGTCCACTGGGTTTTCCATATTGCTTACAATGTATTGATGAAAGCAGAAACTAGGAGTTTTCCATTCTGTATATATTTGAATTTAAAATGTACTTCACCCTAAGATCATAAAACCTACAGCCGAAGCATTCCTCATTGCACAGAAGGCTTAAAGTGGCTTAAAAGACACTTACACCACATTCTAGAAGAGAAAGTATACACAACTACTTCAAACAATCTTTATTTGTAAATCTCTCATTAATGTTGTTGACCACTTATCAAAATATTGACCCGAAGGTAAAGATTTATGCGGTTTTAACCCTTGCATCTTTGGTCACCTAAATGACTTTTCTTTCTCTCTTGCGTTTTATTCATTGCCTTTTGCATAGGGAAACAGAACAGAAGGTTAGAATCTAATTAAGAGATAATGTTTTTTCAAAGTTGGTCTATACGCATGACATGTATTGAAACACAAACCTTTTTTTTCTTAATGGCTGGCTGAAGATCATTAATAGAGAGAAAAATGTTGCATTCCATTAACAGCCTCATGATACTGTAAAATACACTAGTTAGAAAAGTTTCTGTTTGCCCGTGTCTTTCAACCCCAGCTGCACATTATAATCACCTGGAGAGTTTTTAAAACATACCCCTGCTTGGGCTCTACTGCATACCAATTAAATCAGAATCTTGGGGCTAGAGCTGGAGGCATGGGTATTTTGTAAAACCTTCCTGGCTGATTCCACTGCACAGCCAGGGATGGGATCAACTGTTACGAGAACTTCTACCTTACAGGTTAGAGATAATCATGGCACCAGGTGCAAGCACATACCTTTCTTGGGGCCCTACATCTATTCTTTATTTTAAATAAACTCCAAAGGACTCTTTAAAACTAAAATTACCATGAATATAATTTTACATTACTTTAAATATTGTTGGATGTGTCTGTATTTTTCCACCTGAGTTTGTATTGACATATTTATGAGTCTTATTTTGTGATGGAATTTAGGTAATCCAAGGCACTCAATATTTGTGTAACTAAAACTATATTATTTGTAACCTCTACTTTAGGAAGGAAGAATCCTTTTTATCCTGCATATTATGAGATTAAATGTCACAAATCTTAGTGTTGCCTTGGATACAAACCTGGGGTAATTATTAGAAGATTGGGCCATCAGAATTTCTCTCCCACTCAAGTTTTATGTTGATCTCATTACACATGCATTGTTATCAGTGTTCTTGAAAAAGTGTGAATAACCTGGAGTCTGCAAACACTGAACAACAAGCCATTCAGGAAAGGAAATTTGCTCCTGTGCTATAGGGTTCATGCCATCAGCAAATATCACTGCGCAATTTACTTTCAGCACCCTTTCCACTTAGCAGAGGCAGTCTGCAAACACACAAGGAGGTTACAAGAATAATATATTGACTGACAAATGAGCTTCACTCAGCATGGCATGCAGTGTTTTTATCTTCCATGCCTCTAAGTCAGTAATTTTTAAGGTGAGCAGTTCATCAGAGTTTCTGGAAAGGGGCTGGTAGACATAGAAGCAACATAAAAACAAAGCAATATGTTTCCCCGTTACTTCTATTTGGACTAGTCTCACTATCTAACTTAATTTTTTAACTTACGACCAATATTACAGGAGGGCATATTATTTCCTGTTCATTAAAGGGTCCGGAAATTGACAAGTTCACTCATATGAAGAAGAACTCTGGGTCAGGTGATTTTGGAGAAGGTTTTCCTAATTCAGGTCTCCCGATCTTGGGCACTGCTGACATTTTGGGAAGGATAACTCTTTGCTTGCAGGGCTATCTTTTGAATTGTGGGATATTTGAGAGCATCTCTGGCATCTATTCACCAGATACCAGTGCCACCCTCCTTGCATGACAACCAAAAATAATTCCAGATGTTACTGAGTGTCTCCTAGGGTGTAAACTAGTGTCCCTTTCTCCCCAGCCCATTGAAAATCATACTTCTAATTCAAGTCCTATTATTGGATTAGTCTATTTTATTAGCCTGTAATTACCATGTAAATCACGTTTTCAATTTCCTAGACAAAGGATATTCACAATGTTTCAGACAATGAGGAAGAGCAGGGGTTATGCAGTGAATTTTATTCAACCTGGTGTCAGTTTTCTCAACATAGAGTGAGCTGCATTTGTGACACTGGGTCATGATCAGACCATTGATCATTATTTCTCCCATTCTTTGCTTTACAGTGAGCCACTTACTACAATTCCTATCTTGTCAGTTTTGTCTTTCATATCAATACTATGCTACTTTGCCAGGTACTCTCCATGACCCAGAGATGATGGAAACTAAGATTAGATTATACACGGCTCTGCTTTGAAGCTAACTTCACAGTGATGTCACATTGGTTGAGAAAGATTTTTCTATCCCAAATCAGAATAATAAGGGCATCAGATAATTTTAGACTCTTAGAGGCCTTTTAATAGAGATGTCTTTATTTTATATGTTAAGAGACAGCGGGACAGGTAATTTAAATGGCTTGTCAATGTCTCATGACAAGTTGGTGTTAGAAACCAGATTAAACATTTCTAAGCCTTCTTATTCAGCACACTTTTCATGTTATTGCAGTTTGTTGCCTTTCCTAATGCTCTGAATATCATCCATATCACTATAGTGATGGCTAAAGAAAAAAAGAAGTTCTGAAAGCAAATCCCAATTCTCCAATATTTGTTATTTATCTTAGGCAGTTAGGGATATTTTCCTTGATGCTCATATCTCTCTTGATTGGAACTTATAGACCAAAATTGGCCTTTTGAATTATTATTTATAGAAATAATGTCATGTGTAAGCTTAGTACACACTGAGATAGTTTAGCTAGCTGGTAAAAGACTTCAAAATTACGTTTATTCTCCTATTTATAGTGCTGTCATTGAATCTTATTTCGCTTTGCTGATAAGGTGAATAATAATAATCACGATAAAAAAATAAATTTTCAGAAAAGACTGACATTAACCTTTGAGATTTTACTAGAAATCTTGTGATTTCCCCCCATATGCATCTTAAACGCAGAGCCAACCCTCAGAGTATATTTTCCATTTATTAATTAACAATGGTCCTCTTCATTTTTCATCCCTATACCCTCTGTTGCCTGTCTTGGAATAATTTCACCACACCTAAGCACATTTATTAGAGCAGACAGAAGTGGGAGAGAGAAAGAAAAATTCAGTGAAGTTCATTTTTCTATTCCAAAGCAGGTCCTGCAAGATCTCAGGGGATTTATGCTGCTTTGCACTCCATCTGTGATTGCTGTGCCTCTCAGTCCCTTGATAGCAACTATGATGCCACTTGGTTTTAAAGTTAGTTTCAGCAAGTTTTTGTTGCACAGCTTCTTTCACCTACAAAGTGATCACCTCCCTCTCCCTCTTGCTTTCTCCTTCTCTTACGCTCTATGTTAAAAGATGCATACACGTATATTCATTTTACTTTAAATTTTATGCATATTGACACCACCCTTAACCCCAAGCTAATCAGAACACGTGATCCAGGTCACATCATTCTCCTTAACTTGCTAAATGAATTGTAACCATGTCTGTGGTTGTAACTTGGCTATTTTTAACTCAGTATACATTTTCTCACTGAAACTATGTACATATTGTGGCTATATAATTGCCTCTTTGAGGATAATAAATTAAATGTGGCAAGCATCCTTACTGCATACCGTTAAGAAACAGAGGCCCATTTAGGCCTCTTCAAGATGAGGCTCAAAATTTCACTTTGAGGCTAGAAATTCACTGTAGTGTTGGGGACACCAAGTCGTGAATAACCCATGTGATATCACAGGGGCATGGCACTTCCCTCAGCTTATGCCTTGGCCCAGACATCTTAGAGTATATAGCCTAAGAGGGCTATATCCTCTAAGCCCTCTTAGGTTATATCCTTAGAGGGCAGCCTGGATTTTTATGCTATACATGCTCATCAATTAATATCATGTTGCAGAAATTAAATGTATTCAAAGAAAACTCCTTTTAAATGAAAATGGGGTCAGGTTAATTATGCAATAGGCATAATATAGTAAAAGAGAGTGGGCTAGTAAAAAAAAAAAAGTTTTGATGGGTGTGTTTGCTAATGTCTGTGGTGTAAATATTCCCACCGAGCCATTTTCAAGCTACCAATGTGATGTTACTAAACACGGGTTGAGAAGAAGAGACATGTAGAATTAGCTCAAGGTGAGTGGCTTGCAGCCAAGAAGCAGAGGAGTAAAATATGGCTTATGACGAGTGAGTTCAGGCTGCTTCCCAGTGGATTGGCATCTGAAGTGGGCAATTAAGGTAACTGTAACAAAGCAAGGTTCTCCACAGCCTTGCAAATCACATCATTTTCTGAGGATCAGCACCTTTGTCATCATCTATACATTTGTGAGATATGGAAAATCTCAGGTCTTTCTCCCACACTTAATCAGAATCTGCATTTTACAAGATTTCCAGGTGATCCACATGCAAATTAAATTTTGAGAAGCACTGGTCTACAGAGTCATGCCATTCTAAGGAACCCAGAATCTCTGCAATGGAAAGCCTTGTCCCATCCATTTGCCCACGTTCTGCCTCAGAGCCCTCACTTGGCATCATCGTACAGGATTCATTGTCTCAAAAGGACGTGTGCCCCATCCTCTTTGCTCAGGTCAGTGCTTGCATATCTCTAATTCAGTGAATTTGCCAGTTGAACAATTATGAGGTTCAGACTCACATCAGTTAGGTGAGAAAATTCTTTTTTATTCATAACTTCACAGGGGAAAAAAGGTTTTTCATTTCACGATTTTCCCCTCTATGGAATTTTATTGTTTTTTATACATTAGCCAACATTTTGCTGCAATCAGGGGCGGGGTGCATAGACATAGCAGTACAGTCAAAATCTGATGTTTGCTGGGCAGAGTACGGGGCTGTTTTTGGCAGGGTACCACAAGCAAAGCATCACAGCAGAAAGACCTGCCCAGGGCAGTAAGGAGAATCAGGTGAGGGTCTTTTAAAAAAAAAAAAAAAAACAGTTTTCTTTTTTTCTATCTCCAAGGGCAGATATATATATATATATTTTTTTTTTTCTGTGCTGTATGTCAACTATTCTCTGCTCCATTCCTGAACTCTCAGAAAATGACTCAACCCTTCCCCTCTCTCCAGAATCTCCTTCACTTGTTCCCCCTACCTTTCCCCTACTTCCCACCTGGATAACTTCTTCCATAGTTTAGATCTCTTCTCTTTTATATCTTTTGTGTCTTACTATTCACGGACCTCTAAGAGAGGCAAAGGTGATGCTGTTAAGAATATTTCATTTATGTTTAGGGCATTCGTAGTTTCTTCTCAGTTTTGACACTTACTGGCTGGGTGTCTTTGGGTAATTTTTTTTTTTTTTTTGCCTCTTTAAGTTTGTTTCTTCATCCCTAAAATGGTTACAATAATTCAGAGCCAAGATATCATAATCTTCAAGCTCTTAGCAGTGTCTGGCATATAGTAAGAACTCAAACAGAGTAGCTTTTCTTATTCCACTATCAAATTATTTAGTACATATTTAACCCTGGACCAAAACTACTCTCTTAAAAATTATCAAGGATCTGCAAGTGATCAGATTCACTGGCTCTTTCCAAGACTACAGTCTGTTGAAGCATTTTATACCTTTGATACACTTTCCACACAAATGTCTCCCCTACTGCATTTATTATCATTTTTGATTATAATTTATTCTTGCTACTGCTGACAAAACACTTTGCTCCTTTCTATATGCTTAAGGAAGGTCACCCTTGAATCAGAACTCTCCTATTTCTCAGATTGTGGCAATTAATTGCTCAGAAGATCACAAATGAGCAGAAAGATTATAAAGAGCAATGTCAAGCAAATACTGATTTTGTCACTTACTGCCTGAAAGTAATTTAAACTCCCCTGAACCTCAGTTTACCTTTTATAAAAATTATCTATTTGAAAGCATCTTGAAGGTTAAGAGATAAAAATTATTATGTGCAAATACCAAGCATAGCATTTGGAAATTACTTAACACATGGTTTGTTCTTTCTCCTTTTCTGTTTTGTAACTCATGTGCTAATTCATTGTTTCACTGCATGATGGTGGAAAAAAAAAACCCTTGGATTCTATTAAGTCTACATTCTTAATTTTAGTTCTGTAATCATCCATATTGACAATTACTTATGCCACATTTAACCGTGAGCTATTGTTATTAATGACAAATATCTGCTTGGTACAGTCATTATATTTAACATTCAAAAACAAAATGTTTCTCAACTACTATGTATTACTTTTATAAATGTGTTATCTTTCTTCATTTAAATGCCATAAAGTGCTATGCTTTGTGAAAGTGCATTTGTTGATAGCATGCCTACCAAAAATATAGCATTTCAGAAGAATATATATAAATGGACATTCTAAGAAAGAAAGCATCTCAATAGATAAAATACTAAAACTGGAAATTATGTTGTTTTGAACATAACACGATGTACAAATTCCCTTCAAATCAGCGTCTTTGGGTAATTTTAAATCTCCTCTATCCAAATCAGATCTACTGAATCATCTAAGAATCACCTTAAATGATTCCTTAATTGAAAGTTTTAATTATGCATAAATGCTTCAGTATAATCTTCATGGTAAAGTCCACTTTACTTGACTGATGTACTTACTTTGAAGTGCTCTATTAACATGAACTCAAAGTTCTTTGTAAAAGCATTCTGTGTTTAGATGGGAAAGATATTATAGGCTTCATTTTAATATTATTGTAAGCAAGTTATTTTCATAAATGTGTGCATCTGACCTTAAAACACTCAGGTCTCTAGAACCACAGGGAGACTTGGAGCTGGCGAGTTGTCTGGAGGGCTGGGACACACACTTACTTACAATTATTTCTCTGTGCATTCATTGTCTCAGTCAAAAATCGTGCCGGGTCTATGCCAAGTACTAAGGATATCAAAATGAGAAAATATGTTTCTTGTTCTCAAGAAATTCACATTGCACAGCTCAAGGCCAAAATCACACTTGTACTTCAAATGGAATATGTTAATAATCTGAAGTTGCAGGGTATAAAGTCTTGGTGTGTGGATATCTCTGCCTCACACAGAAGACAATCGATGTGTCAGGTGACCTGTGCCTGTTGATAACTAAGTTGTATCGGGAAGGCTGAGGTAGGTTATCATAAGTGGAGACTTGTGGTCACCACATTTTAGACTTGGAGATTGAGATACCAATGAATCTCCTATGCTGTCCAGGACCCCACACTTACTCAGAGATGAATTGGGGACCAAACACCAAAGCCTAACAAACTCATTAAGCAAAGCACTACATTCTTCTTGCATTTAGGACCATTCACAGAACAGAACTTCAAAATTGTCCCATTCTCTTTGGCAGCTGAAACTGAATCTGCATCATAAAAAGCTAATAAAATTAGAAGTGGTGTGATCACTCTAAAAAGAATGCAATGTGTATGTGTGTGCGCCATGTACAAGAGACAGCTTTTATGTTGGAGGAGTGAAAAGAGCCTGTTTCGATTTCTCTGTTTAAAAGGTGTGAGGTGAAGTGAACAACAGATATCGGAAAGGAAGCTGTAAAACATTTTTGAGGCCGGGCGCGGTGGCTCACGCCTGTAATCCCAACACTTTGAGAGGCCGAGGTGGGTGCATCACGAGGTCAGGAGATCAAGACCATCCTGGCTAACACGGTGAAACCCCATCTCTACTAAAAATACAAAAAATTAGCCTGGTGTGGTGGAGCATGTGCCTATAGTCCTAGCTACTTGGGAGGCTGAGGCAGGAGAATCGCTTGAACCTGGGAGGTGGAGGTCACTCAGGATGATCTCAGTGAGCAGAGATCATCGTGTCATTGCACTCCAGCTGGGGCAATAAGATCAAAACTCTGTCTCAAAAAAAAAAAACATATTTTTATAATGAATCAATATTTGCCTCAGTCAACAGGCTACTCTCTGCCTTTGCCCTCACTGGTAAATTATCTCTCTCAGCCCCATTGCCCTCCCTGCTTCTTCCTCTTGCCCATCGCAGCCTTGGAACCCATAAGTTAGTTGGTGGGTCACTGCAGTGGCAGCTCTGTCTGACACTACTTGGCACTTTTCTTGGATTCAAAGCTTTCTCACCCATTGCTTTCCTAAGGGAGATTATGGAAAAAGACTGTTTACCATCAAACTTTCTGGATTCAATAACAGGTGTTTTTTTTTTACTTTATTAAAATTCTACATTTTGTTGACTAGGATACCAGCAGCAACTTGCGTTAACTCTAGTGAATGGATTCATGGGTGAAGCTGAACGAGAAGAAATTCCAAAAGGCTATATTCCAGAACACTGGGAATACTATAAGCCTCCTCTATCATGATGGACTGCTCACAGTTTCCATGATGGGCCTGAAAAGAATTATGAAAGAGCAGTGGCTGCCCTTCTGATCGAAGGCGGAATTACAGTTAAAGGAGCTGGAAATGCGAAGATTAACGCCTGACAGAGGAGATAGGCCCTGGTGTGAATATCTGACTGTTGTTTAGGCACTTACTGAGCATTCTCCAAAAGCAGCTCCCAAAAATTAATCGTTCATTTTTCTAAATACAAAGGATATTTTCTTTAGTGAAAAATAAATTGTAAATATATGCTCTATTTTTCTTCTCTGTGATGAATAGAAGAGCTTCTTCCATTGCTCTGTTTCTTAATGTTGGTTCGGATTAAGGCTTTTGATTTAGGGGTTTTGGCTTTCTCTTTAAGGTTTAAAATATACTAATAAAAACTGGAGAAATAGGAATTTGTGAATTCCAAAGCTGTGGTAACTTTGAAAGGTTAGCATTTATCTGACAAATGGAAGTTTAGAAGAGAAGTCTAATTTTCTTAAGCATCTGTAACTGTAATAATTTTGTCAAACATCTGTTACCAAGAAAAAGCTCGGTTGGGAGACTCCCACCCAGGCGGGCTAAAGGTATTGAAGAGGAAGATACCCAGATAGCGAACAGAGTGGATCTATCCAGGGGACTAACAGCCTGAGAGCCTGCGGGGCTTGCAGCTCTCCAGGACTGAAGGCCCTGAGCAGAGATTCATCCATGTATTTATTTGCCCTTTGACAGGTGATTCTTATTAATACATGGGTGTTTTACATATACACATAACTCAGGAATATACCAGGTAGGCAGCTGTTACCCGCCTACCACTAATTTCAAACTACAAGGTATCCTCCACAAAGGAGCTATGGGGCAGGGTAAACTTAATGTTTCTCAACAACCTACATTATAGACATCTGTATTATTGAGAAGCAACTCAGGATTTTAAGTTCCACGAAAACATTGAACCAAATATATAAAACATTAACACTTTGTTAAACAATTTTTCAGTGAAAAAAAAAAAAAGAAATGATGTTTTAGGATTAAAAAGTGAATCAGCAGTCTCCTTATTGTGGAATTTGATGGATCAATACAATCTACAATATGATTTCATGATCAATGGACATTGCCCATTTGTGGTATGTGGCGAAGGCAATTAAGAAATGTAAAAACCAAACTTAAATCACTTCCTGACACCATAATGTCATAAAAGGGTATACTTCGCAACACAAAACATTAAAGAATATATAATCTTCAAATAAAGGAACTTTAGAAAGTTATTTAATTTGTAAAAAAATCTTCTGGCTGGACTTGGTGGCTCATGCCTGTAATCTAGCACCTAGGGAAGCTAAGTGGGGAGGATCGCTTGAGGCCAGGAGTTTGAGACCGGCCTCAGCAACATATGTTTCTACACAAAAACGAACAAAAAAAACTTCCTATGTATATTCTTATTCTTGATATGTATGTACACACAGGTCCATGAACTAGCTTGTACAAACCTTTGACTTAGATCATTTAGAGTTGGGTTTGGAGCCTCTGTGTGCACATGGGGAATTCAACATTTTAAGGGAGACTTTCTGCCTCTACCTCAGAGCCAGCCTGCTACTACAGCAAGAGGGACAACTATCTCAGTGTACCTTTGTAAGTAAACTGTTGTGATGCTACTGGAGGAGAAAGCATCGTGTTTTCCTCACTCCACAGCTGTTGCTTCCATTCAACTATAGCAGACACCTTCCACTTTGTAAAGCAAAGCTGCTTCCATGTGGGCATTAGGAGAGGTATAGGTTCAAAGGATAAAGAGCTTGGGGCAGGAGAGGTTTTTTATCTCTTCACATCTTGAGAATTATCATGATCAGGCTCAGAGAAGGATTTTGCCTATCTCTGTGTAAAATATTAGATAAAACTCACACAATAAGATAAACATTCAATTTTCCTTGTAAGAGAACTAAAACTGTTCACTTGCATGAATATGTAAACACTTTTTCAAACATGCACATTGCACTTCTTTAGCACACTACATCTCTGAACATGCTTCACATAGTATCAGAGACACAACCGAGCATGTTGGGAAAGCTCTTTTAAGTGTTCTATGATGACTTTTTAGGCTGTAGATATTGAAGAATGAGAATTTATCCAGTGCCAAGCAGCATGTCTATTATGCATCATTGATCCCTCTAAATGTAGTTTTTGACTTGAGATGGATGGCTGTAAACTTCTCAGAAGTCATCTAAGTAACACAGAAAATCATTAGCATCTCAAACAGGCTGTTCAGACCAAAATGTTTTGCATTACTTCTGTCCACATTTGCCACTGTTTTATTGCTCAATGCACGGAAATAGCTGTCTGCAGCACACCCACTTTTAGTGCCTCTCAGACACAGATTCCCATCAAAGTGAAATATAGTGGGGCTGGAGTGCAGTTTTGTGACTTAGATCAGTTCTCCAGGTTTCCTGCGCACCGTGTTTGGAGCAGTTTTGCAGATTTAGAACTTTCACCCCCAGAATTGCTCACTACCTTTTGAGATTCCCATTTCAAGATATACCGTTGTGGGGGTAAAAACTGTAGGGAGAGATGAAGGTACTCCCCGATGCTCTGGAAAGAATCGTTTCTTTCTCTAGAGTTGTTTATGGCAGGTACCAGTGCCTGAAAGTGTGCAGTGGTGGTGGCCGCTACTCTTCTTCCCTCCTTATTTCTCCTGATAACAACATATTACTTTCGATCAACCAGGGAGATTGATGAATTGTTCATTCATGTAAAAACATCTCTTGGCTCCTTACTTGAAGCCAGGCACAACATTACTGCAGACACTGCAAGTACGGTGGTCAGATTAGGGAGATGAGATGCTGTTTCTCATAGAGCTTACCTGCGAATGGGGGCAAGAAAGCCAAGCAATATCCAGAAAAGCAAGCAGCAGATGATTTTAGATGGTGGTGGGTGCTGTGGATGGCCAGGTGATAGAATAGAGAGTACCTGAAGGAGCTTGTGTTACATGACAGAAGACAAGATCAGAATGCTTTTCCAGTGATCTGACAACCAAAGCCGGAATCCAATGTGATTTCTCAGTGTATAGCTCAAGTCAAAATAAAAGCAATTGTGAAAATCTCAAGGCAGAGCAAAGGAGAGTTTTGAAGGAGATGAAGGCAAGCAACATTGGTCTAAGCCAAGTAGACTGTAGTAGTAAGAAGTGAGGTCAGGGAGAGAGGCAAGAGCAAGAACCTGGCAGGGTCTTATAGGAACTGATGAGTTCTTGACAATTCGCTTCATCTTCATGCTTTACGGGTGAGCATTGTTGATGCTATGGATATGGAAACAGATAAACTTGCCCAGGAATCCATACCACTTACGGTTAACTGGGAGAGGAAATTAATTTCTCTTCTTTTCCCACACCCGAAATATAGATAGAATGTGTCTGCTGAAACTTGGAATCTCCTCACATCACCCTAAGTATAGGTGTCTTTATTTTTTCTCTCTATTTTAAAACATCAATTGGGTTTATTAAGATTTATTTTATACAGTCACATCGCGAGAGAATGTGAATTTTTCATTTCATTGTTATTCTCACTAATGGGAATTATGACATTTTTGTTCAAATGTCTTTCCCTGTAGCTTGTTTGTTTATTTGGAAATCTTCATTTAGTGCTGTCAGATGCACCAAAGTAATACTTAGGCCTTTTCTGCTGAGCAAATATTGCATCCACCACATCCCTTCTGCTATAGCTCCTGTCATGTATTTTGATGAACATAACATTAAATCAATGTTTTTAACAAAAGTAAAAGTAGTGTGTACTTAGCTCCATGTGTTAAAAATAATTCAGTGCTGAAGACCCATCAAAGATGTCAGCAGAGTTCAACACATATTTGTGTTAACGGATGTCTGGAACAGAAAAAAATATGTCTGTTGCATAAAGCTTTCCATATCATATTTGAATTATTTTTCTTTACCAGGTGGGGTAGGAAATCATAATGTTTAAAGTTAAAGTCATTGTTTTTAAGTATCTCAATCATTTCACAAAAAAATATGAATTTTGAGTCATCACCTTAAAAATAAAGAGTGACCCAATATTGCCATATTTTACGATTATCATCTTGGATTTTCTTGTTGAATATCTAACACTGTAATTTTTTTTTTTTTTGCTTAAAAGCATTTTGTTGGTTGTTTATTTTAAGTACTTCTTTTAGAAATACAAGTGCTCAAAATGTTTCAAATGTTACCTGAGGGATTCCCTCCTCAGATTTGGGAAGAATTCAAAATGACATTGAGCATATCCCCTTGGCTATATCCAAAGCATAAAAATTTCCATTTTATTTTTAACATGCCTCAGTGCATTCAAAATAAACCCTTTAACATTTTGAATGCATAAGTGATGAGAATTTACTCTTCAGTATACTAAGTCCCAAACTCTGGCTTCAGTCAATGTGTGAAACTTTGATGGCTCTAGGATTTTAAAATTCCTAAAATGTTACTGTGGTCACCACACACAAGAAAATCATAGTAGGTTAAAATAATATTCAAAACATTTATGGCTATCCTTGTAATTAAGCAAACAAGTATATCCAAAACCTTCAACTGTCTTTTCTTTTTTTCTTTTTTGAGACAGAGTCTCCCTCTGTCACCCAGGCTGAGGTGCAGTGGTGCGATCTCTGCTCACTGCAGCCTCCTCCTCTAGGGTTCAAGCAATTCCCTGCCTCAGCCTCCTGAGTAGCTGGGATTACAGGCACCTGCCACACCTGACTAATTTTTGTATTTTTTTTTTTTAGTACAGATTGGGTTTCACCATCTCGGCCAGGCTGGTCTTGAAATCTTGACCTTGTGATCCACCCACCTCAGCCTCCCAAAGTGCTGGATTACAGGCGTGAACCACCTCACCCAGTCAACCTTTAACTCTTTTAAGGGTGAAAAGAATGTTTGTAAATGTATGTCATATTTAAACACAAATCTTTAAAATTATGTATGTGAGAGGTTTATATGAGGTGAATGTGTTTTGCAGGTCTTAGGAATCTGCCTTTTGTAATGGTTTTATGATAAAATTTTGTGTTTAAAAAATTAATGATCATTTTTTGGGAAAATATCCCAATTGACAACTAATGTTATACTTTAAATTAATGTGTCGTAAAATGCAACTGTCCTTTATCTAGTAAATTATGAATGAATTCATAATCACCACTGTGGTTCATGGCCATTTTATAAAGATAGGAGCAAGTACTGGAGGAAAATATGATTACTAACAGACTGCTTTGAGAATAATAATTTGGGTTTTCTAGCCAAATTAATTGTTGCTAGAGATCATTTATATTTCAAAATATGACGCTGAAAATCTTCCTGAAGTCTATTATCCCCAGCCCCTTGAAGGCTGTGCAGGGCTGATTCAAGTCCTGAAACTGCCTCCAAGGGTATGAGGTAAGTGCCCTGCCCAGAATGTGCTCTTCAAAGTAGCACAGAAGGAAGTATGACTTCTTTTTTATTATTATACTTTAAGTTCTGGGGTACATGTGCAGATTGTGAAGGTTTGTTACATAGGTAAACACATGCCATGGTGATTTGCTGCATCCATCATGCCGTCATCTACATTAGGTATTTCTCCTAATGTTATTCCTCCCCTATTCCCCCACCCCTGCTATCCATCCCCTGGCCTCCTCACCCCCCTACAGGCCCCTATGTGTGATGTTCCCCTCCCTGTGTCCATGTGGTCTCATTGTTTAACACCCACTTATGAGTGAGAACATGCGGTGTTTGATTTTCTGTTTTTGTCTCAGTTTGCTAAGAATTATGGTTTCCAGCTTCATCCATGTCCCTGAAAAGAACATGAACTCATCCTTTTTAATGGCTGCATAGTATTCCATGTTTATGTGCCACACTTTCCTTATCCAGTCTATCTTTGACGGGCATTTGGGTTGGTTCCAAGTCTTTGCTACTGTAAACAGTGCTGCAATAAACATATATATATACATGTCTTTAAAATAGAATGTTTTATAATCCTTTGAGTATATTCCCTGTAATGGGATTGATGAGTCAAATGGTATTTCTATTTCTAGATGTGAAGGATCTTTTCAAGGCTAACTACAAACTACTGCTCAAGGAAATAAGAGATGACACAAACAGATGGAAAAACATTCCATGCTCATGGTTAGGAAGAATCAATATCGTGAAAATGGCCATACTGCTCAAAGTAAGTTATACATTCAGTGCTATCCCATCAAGCTACAATTGACTTTCTTCACAGAATTGGAAAAAACCCACCTCAAACTTTATATGGAACTAAAAGAGAGCCCATACAGCCAAGGCAATCCTAAGCCAAAAAACAAAACAAAACAAAACAAAAAAAAAACTAAGCTGGAGGCATCAGGTTACCTGACTTCGAACTACACTACAAGGCCACAGTAATCAAAACAGCAATGGTACTGGTAATAAAACAGAGATATAGACCAATGGAACAGAATAGAAGCCTCATAAGGAATGCCATACATCTACAACCATCCAATCTTTGACAAACCTGACAAAAACAAGCCATGGGGAAAGGATTTCCTATTTAATAAATGGTGTTGAGAAAACTGGCTAGCCATATGCAGAAAGCTGAAATGGATCCCTTCCTTACACATTACACAAAAATTAACTCAAGATGGATTAAAGATTTAAACATAAGCCCTAACACCATAAAATCCCTGGAAGAAAACCTAGGCAATACCATTCAGGACACAGGCATGGGCAAGCACTTCATGACTAAAACACCAAAAGCACTGGCAACAAAAGCCAAAATAGACAAATGGGATCTAATTAAACTTAAGAGCTTCTGCACAGCAAAAGAAACTATCATTAGAGTGAACCAGCAACCAACAGAATGGGACAAAATTTTTGCCATCTATCCATCTAATATCCAGAATCTACAAAGAACTTAAACAAATTTACAAGAAAAAAAACAAACAACTCCATCAAAAAGTGGGCAAAGGATATGAATAAACACTTTTCAAAAGAAGACATTTATGCAGCCAACAAACATATGAAAAGAAGCTTATCATCACTGGTCACTAGAGAAATGCAAATCAAAACCACATTGAGATACCATCTCACATCAGTTAGAATAGAGATTAAAAAATCAGGAGACAACAGATGCTGGAGAGGATGTGGAGATATAGGAATGCTTTTACACTGTTGGTGGGAGCGTAAATTAGTTCAACCATTGTGGAAGACAGTGTGGTGATTCCTCAAGGAAGTATGACTTTCCAATCTAAAATCAGATCTCACCATTTTGAGGACATTTGGGAGATTCTGTTTGTATTTAAATCATCCTCATCCCACCCTCAAGCCTCAAAAGAGATGAGAAAAGTATGCTATGTGTCAGCCCTCAGACGGGGAATGCTTTTATTGAGAACGTTGTTCTTACCTTCCTTCAGAAGGAGACATCATACTGCACGTTTTTCTTATATTATTTTGAATATATTAATTGTTGATTACACACAATGATCATATGCTGCTAGCCCATAGATCCCATGAGGACAGGAGGCATGTGGATTTTATTGATTAGTGTGTACATAGCATCTGGCACACACCTGACACAGATTAGAAATTCCCTATGTATCTCTGCAATGAACTAACCCATATTAAATACTGAATTAATGAATAGTGAAAATCTGGCAATAAGAATGTTTTAGTAGCTGATATTTATTAAATTAAGTTTTCTTAAGTAGCTCACAGCAGCTAAGCTAATCACAGTAAGTCTTCATTTAACAGCATAGATAAGTTCTTGGAAACTGTGACTTTAAGTAAAACAACATAATAAGAACAATTTTCCCATAGGCTAATTGATATGAACAAAATTTCAGTTACTAGGGCATATTTCTGTTATCCTAAACATCAGCAAGCTTCTCAATAAAGACCCAAACATTTTTATATTAAAAATTGAAATAAATGTGAGCTGGACATATGTTTAAGAAAGATTAATCAAAACAAGTAAGATAATGACAACTGGTGGGACCAGCCCTGGCCAGGATGCCCTTCCATCACAGGGCACCTTCCACTCACCCACACTCACTCAGTCACCCTCACACTCACCCACACTCACCCACTTACCCTCACACTCACCCTCACACCCAGTCACCCTCACACTCATGCTCACACTCACCCACACACACCTTCACTCACCCACACTCACCCAGTCACCCTCACACTCACCCAAACTCACCTTCCCTCACCCACACTCATCCAATCACCCTCACTCACCCACACTCACCCTCACACTCACCCACTCACACCCTTACCCACACTCTCCCTCACTGAACCTCACACTCACCCACACTCACCTTCACTCACTCACACACTTTCACCCACACTCATACCCACACACTCACCTACTCACCCATTCACACCCACTCACCCTCATCCACACTCATACCCACACTCCCCCAGTCACCCTCATTCATCCACACTCTCCCTCACCCACACTCACACTTACTCACCTTCACTTTCATCTATGCTGACCCACACTTTTTCATTCTCACCCACACTCACATTCATCCACACTCACCTCACACTCACACACTCACCCTCACCCACACACACCCACTCACACTCATCCACACACCCTTACACTCCCACACTCAAACTCACTCAACCCATCTCACACACCCTCACCCACACTCATCCTTACCCACACCTACACTCACCCACAGTCACTCATTCTCACCCACACACAATCACCCAGACTCACCCTCCCTCGCTCACACCCTCACTTACGACTTCACTTACCCACATACACCCTCACTCATCCACATTCACCCACACTCCCACTCATCTGTATTCATTCACACCATTCTCACACCCACACTCACCCTCACTTACCCACAATCACGCACACTCACACCCACATTCCCTTCTACTCACCCACACTCACACACATTCACCCTCATTCACCCACTCACCTATACGTTCCCCTGCTCACCCACACTCACCTACACCCAGATTCACTCACCCACACCCACTTTCACACTCACACTCATTCACACTCACCCACACTCACACTGGGATCCTGAGGACATACCAGCTCCACTAAAGGGCACATCTTTGGGATGTGGGATGAAACTGGAGTCTCTGGAGAAAAGCCACACAGGCCGAGGGAGAAGGTGCAGACCCTGCACACACCAGGGACCCCATAGGTAGCAGCTGTTTTTCTCATCACCATGGTAACAAAACAACCCTGTAGGGACCAAAGTTCTTCTTAGACCTGCAGTGTAATGAAGTGCCCCCTTTTTCTAAGTAGGTCTCACTCAGAGTGATGCCATTAAAAATTATTCTTGGCCGGGCACGGTGGCTCACGCCTGTAATCCCAGCACTTTGGGAGGCCGAGGCGGGTGGATCACTTGAGGTCAGAAGTTTGAGACCAGCTTGGCCAACATGGTGAAACCTTGTCTCTACTAAAAATACAAAAATTAGCCAGTTGTGGTGGCACGCCCCTGTGGTCCCAGCTATTCATGAAGCTGATGCAGGAGAATCACTTGAACCTGGGAAGCAAAGGGTACAGTGAGTTGAGATCGCACCACTGCACTCTGGCCTGGGCAACAGAGTGAGACTCCATCTCAAAAAAAAAAAAAAATCTCCTGGCTCTTAGGTTGTCAGTCTTGGAACAGAGTGCTGAAGGAGATGGGAAGGAAGGTGAAGCAAGCCATTGCCAGAAGGGCCCAGGGTATCCCAAGACTAACACATCTTTTCTGGTTTCATGATGCCATTAGAGCCAGAACAACACCTTTACTTTTTTTTTTTTTTTTTTTTTTTTTGGAAGGCACTGCTGCACAGATCCAAAGGAGGTGGAAAAATGCTTAAGATTTCCTCATTTTCTCAAAAATTTCATCACTATTCCCAAATCAGTTAACCCCTTACTCACATAAAATGCATTTGTACTCCTTAAATGCACCAACAAATAAAGATTCCTGTTGACCCTGTTAAATCTAAGAACACATAAGAGTAGAATTAAACATTTGGCAGGCAGGTTGTCTGACTGCTGAACTCTTGGGAATATAATGACTCACTGTAGATCCTTTTTCCTCACATAAGGGCTACGAAGGGAGCTTCCTAACTATCCTTCAGCTTAGCACACAGCTTTCTTCAAGGCATGAACAGCACTTCACCCTAATTGGTATTGCTTCTTTTCATAGTTGACGCTATCTCTGGCTTCTTGACTGGCGGATTGTGTGAGACGCAGATGTAAGGACAGGGCTTTAAACTAAGAAGGGAAGACAGGTAGTAAATCTAAAATACAAAATTAATTAGAAAATAATTCAGGAAGAGAATATAACTTGCCGACTTTATTGCCATCTTCAAAGTAGATTAGGAGATGGTAAAACTCCCTTTGAGCAGCAAAGTAAAACAACAGTCAAATGTGAATTCCATCTTAATAATTATTTTCATTTAAATACAGCCCTTCTTTTAAGAGACAGGGACTTGAAATACAATAAACTTACAATTATGTGTTAATGCAGGGAAGATGTGGTCTGGATAACACAAAGGGGGTCGCAAAGACATTCATCTCTTTGTTCAGAAATCATTATATCGACCTTGACTTACTGGCATGTAGCAGGCTCGAGCTGGCCTGCCCAGCAGGGGAGTCCCACCCTCCATCCAGCTGGAACCCCTGGCCAGCTCATTCTCCTTCACTGATTAAAGTAAGGCAAACAAGTCATCCAGTCACAGGATCCCCAAGATGAAAGGCATTTAAAAACAGTTGGAACACACACAAAAATCTTCCTTTACCATTAATAAGGATTTCTCTTGTTTATGTTTTTTTCAATGACAGCTTTTTAGAAAGAGTCCATTGTTTTGGTTTGTGAGAGATAGAAACTTGTTAGTTTTCATTCTTTTGAGTTAAAAAAGACTAACGGGAGCTAATAGCAGTTGGAGTGGAACTCATTCTTCATTGCCAAAATTGTAAATGTTGTATTGTGAAAATATAAAGGTCAAAGGATTTATGGTAGGATGGTCCTTTAAGCACCCCAAATCCAAAACAAAACAATCTACTATTGTAATGCATAGACAGAAAAATATCCTTTTTTCTTTTTAGTATATTACTCATACTGGCAGAGACCCTCTGAAAATAGTTTAGGATCAGAAAACATTCATGGCCCTCATGTTGGTTTCTTGCAAATCAGGGACTCTCTATATTCATCCTGCTCTCCCTGTAGAGCTTGCACTCAAATTCCAAGTGTTCTGTGAGAACTGGTGGAGACACCTCCTCCAGGGAGCCTTCTCTGATTTACTTCCCTTAAAGAAAATCATGCTATTAACTTTAATCTTTCAGCAATTGTGGACCAAGTCCTTTACCAGGATATTTAATACTGACTTACACTTTCAGATCTGTTTCATTCTTTTTAAAAATACAGTACTAATAAAATAAATAGTTGCATATTATTAATGCACATTATCTTAGACGTATATATCTAATCTCCAAAATTATGTTGATGATTTTTAAATCACAAAATAAGGTCTGTTTGGGGGAACTTTCCCTTTCTTATACCAGAATATTTCTACTCACTTTTAAGAGCCAGCCAAATAAGGCTTCCATCTGAATAAAGGCTTCTACATGAAGAGCACCGTGGCCCCGGCCAGGCACAATCCCAGCCCTTCCTTTATCTTTACATGACAGCACTCTGCAGTTTGTATCTTTCTGTTCAGTTATCTCATTTACCTGTCAGTATCCATTGAATTCCTCCAAAGCAGAAACATGGATCATTTATTCATTTCTGAATCCCCAAGGCACAGAGAATACAGACATACAGGCTGTGGTATCCAATCACCAGTATTATATATCTGAGAATGAATGCTATCACATTGCAATATTTAAAAATATATAATACAATAGTTTTTTAAAGTGTGTTTTAAGACATTTGGAAATTTAAACATTCTATTGAGTTACTATGACATTTTAAAAACCCTTAAATCTAGCAGAATGATGGGAAATAAATTAGTTGGTTTAGGACACCGTGATACTTCCACATGTGATTCAAAAACTATTATATTTGAATAAAACTTTTGACCAGTGGTTCTTAAAATGTGTTCCTAGAACAGAAACAACATCACCACCTGGGAACTTGTTAGAATGCACATTCTCGGGCCTTTTCAACACCTTCTGAGTCAGAAATTCTGGGGTTGGTGGGCAACAAGCTGAGTTTCAACAAATCTTCCACCTAATTCTAATGCCCATTAAAGTTGAAGAACTATTGTGATTTTATTGGAAGGCGGAGGCACAAGAATCACTTCAACCCGCGATGCAGAGGTTGCAGTGAGCTGCGATTGCGCCACTGCACTCCAGCCTGGGTGACAGAATGACACTCCATCTCAAAAACAAAACAACAACAACAACAAAAATTGCTGTGATTTGAAATCTGAAAATCTGTAAGCAAATACTCTCTTTATAATTTTGAAAATAAGATTTAAACAGAGGAATGCTTTGGTCTTGGATGCAAATGTTTAATTATAGAATGTGCTTCTCTTATTTTTTCTTTTGTCACCTTTCATAACTCTTTATAGCTTCATTTTCCACATACGTTTGTGAGGTCTTCTAAGTCAGGGGTCTCTAAGTCACATGACCATTATTCTAGCTAGAAATAATCCTGTTGAAATTTATTTTGATTTCTAGGATTGTATGTCTTCAGTCTGAATGATTCTTCACCAGATGGCACTAACATTTTTTTAAGCTAAGACTGCTATTCTAATTCTTCTTCCAGCTCTGTGACCTGAGGAGGAGAAAAGCTAAGAATGGCCAGAACACTAACTCCACCTCAAAAGCCTTTTGTGAAATGATACAATTCAGGAGACACACAACCAGGTCATCTCAAACTGGGCCTTCTCTCTCAAGCTCTTTTATTTTGTTAGTTTTTATTTATATTTATTATTTATTTCTTTCTCCAAAAACTCTTCACTATTTATAATATTTTTGTATTTTTTTAAATGACAGAAATTTTGGGATTTCTAAAAAGCAAACAAATAAGAATTTCTAAAAAGCAAACAAATAAATGATACTGCCCTTCTAATATAACCTTTTAATGTTATAGAAAATGAAACCAAAGTTAATAGGTTAAATTATTTTCTTGAGTTCTTCTACTCAGTTAAAGGCAGAAGCAAGGTTTACTTTGGAGTGCTGTGTGTGCGTGTATGTGTATAAATATACAATTGGGTAGGGTAGGAAATAAATACATCCACAAAATATAGTAATTTTCTCTACATTATTGTTTTTAGTTGCTTTATAGTGTACTATTTTGACTCTTACAATGCCTTTATGGATGAAAATGTAAATAAATAGATGGAAATAAATTCTCATATCATTTCTTTCTAATAATGCTACACTGTAATAAAATGTTGACTTTAGAAATTTTTGTTATAAACAAAATATAAAGTGTTTAATACAACATCCCAGGTAAGTCACAAATTTAGGACAGAAAAGTTAAAACTTTAAAATACCAAGTGAATAGGTGTTTTAACAGTATGATTAATTTGTTAGACTTACGTTGAATCATATTCCATTAACATCTTTGTTTTATTTATTTAGCTGAAGTTTTGTTCAGGGTGTTTTGGTTTATGACATCCTAATAAGTCCTTTCACTTCTGAGTTTTTCCTTTCCTCCCTTTCTTCCTGAGATGTTTGTAATACTTCCTCTACATTGCATTGCTAGATTCTGTTTCTGTTGAGATATCTGCCAAGCTTACTGACTCATAGTCCAAATGCCTTTACACAGAATCTGTCAGGGGAGAAATAATCCTAGAGAACCTGCTAGAGGTGCCTCATTTTATAGATACAGAAACAGAAACCAAGATGTTAGCTAGAATTAGGAGAATAAAAGTGCACTTCAATCCATAACTTTTTCTGATACACGACAACGTTAATTCCCATACATGAAAAACATATGTCATATAAACAATAATGTTTTATTGATGGATAGTTTTTAGCATACAGTTTAAAAATCTAGACTTTAATTTCAGTCAGCCTTGGTGAGAATCTTCATTCTATAATATATTAGTAATTTTTAGCAAGTTACGTACCATCACTAAGCCTCAATCTTCTCATCCATTAAGTAAGGATAGCAATAGATCTCAGCTCAGAGTTTCTATGCGGATGGAATGAAGTGATATTTAAGTCACTTAGTATAGTGTTTCACACTGAAAAGCACTCAACTAATTTCTCTAGTAGAAGGACATTTTAAATGTTTACTCTATTATAAATTGAACTGTTTGCTGTTAAAAATCATTATCAATATTTAAAAAGCCAACCTCTCACTCTGAATTATCTAGAGAATGGCTAATGTAATATTATTTTCTATATTCCTTTCCTGATAGAAATCACAGTTTCATTTTCTGTCCAAAATTATCTTTCAATGTTCTTTGGTTGGCTCTAGTGATGAGTACTTCAGTAGAATTCTGCAAGAAACAAATTTCTGATAGAAGTGTTTTAAATAATTATCTGATGAGCTATCTGGAAGCCTAGAATCTATAAGTATATTAATGAAGAATAAAAGATTGAAAAGTACAAAAATGTATCAGATAGGCAACTGATACCTATTAATTACGTGATGAGCTATCTGGAAGCCTAGAATCTATAAGTATATTAATGAAGAATAAAAGATTGAAAACTACAAAAATGTATCAAATAGGCAACTGATACCTATATGTAAGTAAAACTCCTACCTAAATGGGAGATATTTTTGCTTTTCTTCTATTAAGCTTAATATAAAAATAGTTTGTTATACATACCTGTTAATTGAATACAATTACTTAAAATTAAGTCAGCCTTGAAAGCAAAATAAAATACAAAAATTTTCCCCAAAATTTCTAACATGACTTGACACATCATTAGTAGAAATAAAAAAAAGTATATTTTTAAGTAACAAGTGAGTGTATAATAAAATATTCAAGCAGGAAATAAAGAAACCTATACATACATTATAATTCTATAATGATATAAAAAATTTTAAAAATATTTTTATCATCTAGGAAAAATCCTGGCTATTTTAGAAGATGATTTTATAACAATTTGGATGTCATTAAAAGAATACATGACTAAGGACAAAAATCTCCTTGCCAAAGTCACAATATTTCTAAAATGTAGGTTTAAATAGGATAATATTCACAGTAGAATCTTGATGCTTTAAAAAAATCCAACAGGCTTATGTTTCAAACCATTCCAAGTTTCAGATTTTGAGCAAATACTTTCAAGTGACTTATTTGCAACCCAATGATACCAATAAATTCCTAAAAAGTTTATGCTTAGAGTGATCTGTGCACAGTGATCTCTCATTATTTATCTTAATTGACTTTATCTCCTAGTGCCACCGTCATAGATCTGTTACCATAGAGATGTATTCAAGATGCCAGCAGGAGGACAAGTGGGTTTAATCTCTTTACTTTGGTAGCATATCAGTGTTATTAGAAAAGAATTAAATTAATTATGCTGGCCAAATAACATAGGACATTCTTGTATCTAAGGAGAAAAGCTAATCTTGTATTTTTACTTAACAGAGCTCCCAGTAGTTTGTAGTACTTGACATGCATGTTTTCCTGTAAGTTTAAAAAAAAATTCTAAAGACAGATAAGCTCTTCTCCAGCTCAAATGCTACCAAAGCCTAAATCAATATTTTCTAAATTAATAATTATTCATAGTTTCTATGATTTAGACTTGGTTAGCAGGCATATTCAATGTTCAACGGCACAGACAACTTTGTACAGAGAGACAGAGAGGACTGCAGGGGAATGGTCGCAGTCATTCTCACCCTTCCTGGCTGGACAAGGTTTCTCATGGAGCAAACAGTTACCCGAAGGCTGCAGAGTCAATTCTGCACGAATTTCCTGAGGGCGGGAAATTGTGGCTTACAATTATATTTGGCACATAGAATGGGTTCCATATGTGTTTATTGAAATGAATGGGGATAGTAATGACTCAATGAATAAACCTATCCAATCTGGGAGGCGGGGGGATAAGAAAGGCATTGCTCCCATTAGCCAGAGCCAGGTACGGCAGCCTTTACTGTTGAGAATGGTGAAAATCTGCCCCAGACCTCTAACCCTGACCACAACACCCTATCTTCCCAACATACAAAAAGAAATGATTCAAGTGTTAGTTTAGGACATGGTTTAGAGACAATCTGGTTATGATTGACGCAGACAAAACCTCTACCCAACATTCTTTGCATTGATGATACTTGTAAATAGCAATAAATAACACAAGTAATAATTATTAAATCAGTGACAGGGGAATCTTCTTTTATTTATTTACAAATTATTGGAGTAGAGCTCCCCCTTCGCTCCCCAAAGCAAATGTGATCAGACTCCAAATCTGCCACTTACACTTGCATGATGATTTGGTCACTCCCTCCCCATTTGTTTTTATTTTCCCAACTAGTTAGTCATGTGTAATGATGCTTCTCTGTAACGATATTGACCACTTCTCTCAAGTGTATAAAAAATAAGCACTGTCAGAGACAGGCTGCAACTGTGTCTCCTTAAATCATTCTGATGGGATCACTGCATTTGGCAACAATCAAATAAATAATCAGTTGCTTTTATTGTTTGCTAGAGCAAAGTAATATCTTTAAATGAGTGCATACTGTAGTTAAGGCATTAAATGATGGGCTATAAAACATGCATTGCCTGTCATTTATTCCTGCTATATTTTGTGATTCACAGGGTTACTTGTTTGATGCATGGGATAGTTTAATGGTTACTATTGATTCATTTGGATCTAGCAGTAAAGTTGGGAGATGGATAAAGGTAAGGTCTGAAAATGATAGTTTTTTGAGCTACATTTAAACTTCAAGCAGAAGGATGCTCAAAGAAGCATGGAAGCAATAGTTAGTTCTTTTTTTTTTTCCAAGTGGAGTATGCATTGCAGTTTATCAGAAGTTATAATAATGCAAAGCCTGTCAGAAGTTATAATAATGCAAAGCCTGAGATGAGACTACTGTGGTCTTTGTTTTATGGAGCAAATTAGCCCGGGAACCTGGTGAGGCAATTTCCTGATGCAATTCTTGAACAGTCCATTAGGAGGCTCTTAGTGTATTTTCATTTTTACCTAGTGATAAGGTACTAAACAAACAAACAAAATGTTAAAAGCAGGTGATGAAAAAACACATGGCATGGGTTCAGTTTGAGAGCAAGAAAATGCCCTGGGAAGGGAGGGTGCCAGCCCTGAGCAGGCATCCCTGCTATCTGTACACACCTCCTCTCACTTGACTGCAGGAGGTCTTAGTTCTGGTAGAGAACCCTGCAAACTTCTTGGCAATTGCTTACTCTCAAAAAGCATGGGAGTTCCTAGTCTGGAGCACCTTTAACCCTACTGACAATTTAAGGATTAGATTAGAAATGGTCATTATCTACAATATAGGAATGACCCTAGAAAAGTTTGGTGGCTTGATCTTTTCTTCTCAGCCATAGCAAGAATCTGCCATGGTATTCTGTCTCACTGCCCCCGTTATCCTCAGTAATAACTTGACCCATAGAGAAATGGACACATTCTATTTCCTGACCTTGATACTAGTAGCTTGGAGTAGATAGTTCCCCCATATTGGCTGTCAATCTGCCCAGTTACTGGGATCTTAGGCTAAATATCTACACCTGTCTCTCCCAGCCATTGTTTGCAAACTCTCATAGTACATATTTGTGACACTTAGTCTAGCTTCCAGTTCTACATGAAGAGGTCTAATTAGTTGTCAATTTCTGGGTATTCTCTACTCTGATATCTCCAACTTCTGAATACAGTTCTAATTTTTAAATTATGCTAAGAAACAATGCTCTGCATCTTATAGTGTTTGAATGGAATGGATGTGTATAATCAGTCAGGAATATGCCACTTAAGCACATGCTTTGAATCACTAGTATATCAAAAACATCGATGTATTATAATTATACATGCAAGTGAGGTATACTCCAGGAGGTATGATTTAGAAGCCAAAGGGTAGCATCAACCATACAAAATACTTGGAAGTAGTGTAAATTGCACTAAATGTATAGTAAGAGAGTTTGGATAAGCTTCTTTCATAAAGAGGGGTAATGAAACATTAAGGACCTAAGTTTCTAACGTGCAAAATCAAAATAAGAATAAATTAAATACTGTATTGTGCAAGGCCTTTCTTTGGTGAAGTGAATCTGTAATACATTGGTAAGTTGCCTCCATATGGTATTTACATACAGAGACTAAGGATGTCATACAAGATGAAGGATAAACAAATGAAAACAAGTGAAATTTTCAAGTCTCTGGCTATGACTTAAGCATTTCATTGACGACTCACTCTTCATTTGTTTGCCCCAAAACTCCATCTTACTGGAGGGCTTACTTGCAATCACAAAATTGGCTGAAAGTTGGAGTCGTTTCCAAGCGCTCACCGAGCTGATAGGAATGTCTGGAGAAGAGTGTTTGCTTGTCAAGAATTGCTGCAGAAAGAAATATATTTCAAGCATCCTAAGCAAGAAATGCATATAGGTTTTCCAATTGAAATATCCTTATTGTGACAAATGATGGTTTTGTGCTATTGTAAACCAAGTCATTCAAAGTGAAGTGTAAGCAGAACTTTGGGTGCACAAGGTAATACTTGGAGTACAGTTAAAATAAAAAAAAAAAAAAAAGATAGAACTTTGTGTTTATTTTTCAGTCCTATCATTTTTGACCTTACAAATGTGTTATAATGCACACAATATATTAGTGTAAAATACATGCAAAGGATTTATAATATATAGAACATGTATTCTTAAAACATGTTTACTAATAGAGTTCCAAAAAAGCTTGGCCACTACAATTGATGTGCATATATTATGATTTATATGACAATGTTAACCTGTCGTGTGGATAGGCTGAAAAATCTATCTCCCATTTATAACAATGATTATGGGAATATTCTTTCTAAATAAGTCATTAAAATTATGGCCTACATATGAACTCCTGTTATTAGCCATTGGGTATAGTAGGAACTCTTGAAGGCCTAATAAGAAGAAAATGTAAATTCTTACTAACAACTTCTGATTCCCACTCCCTTTGGTGTCTCAGATCAGCTTTACCGGCCATTATCCAACCAGTGGTTGGATCTCTACCCTGTACCTCTTAGAGCTAATTCATATATCATTTCAAAAGGACTAGCCAGAAAATTGTGACTTCTTTCTAGTGAACCACATAATGATTATATCTCACATTTTTACTGCACCTTGCAGCTAACAATGCATTTTCATATCCATTATCTCATATCAT
Source organism: Cacajao melanocephalus (assembly GCA_963573385.1). Classification (NCBI taxonomy): domain Eukaryota; kingdom Metazoa; phylum Chordata; class Mammalia; order Primates; family Pitheciidae; genus Cacajao; species Cacajao melanocephalus. The sequence continues at coordinate 67,250 of CAUYLG010003925.1, forward strand.
ATATTACCCACAAGCCTCTGGCTTCCTGGGATTCTATGATTCAAATCTCTCAGCAGTGACTTTAAGCACTATACCTTTCAATAATGTTGGGTTTTCTTATATCTTGCCATTCTCTATCAATTTTACATTTCTGAAGGGTTATGAGTTTCCTCTCTCATCTTAAAAATTCATCTCCCCTCCATATCACACTGTACACAGCAGACAGTCAATCCACCCTTGTTTACGGTGGCCTCATCATGGGTCAACCTGGCTTCCTTCTGGTCAGGCAGGCTACTCACCAATTTACTTTAATCAATTGGCTCCTGAAACCCAACAAATACTTCTCTACTTCTTCATCATTCCCCAACTACCTACATGTAGTCTCCATTTTCTGAAACACAGAATTGTTTTCCCAATATCTGTATTTACCGCACACGCTTTATTCACATCTCCATATCCAGCTTTTCTAGAAAGGTTTATCTACGCTGCAGAGGTATAATTTAAGGAGGTATTACAGGATGTGTGAGTCCGTGATTTATGATGGTAGTGAATTCTGTTTGGCAATAATTACTTATTCATTCAGCCAGTATTTATTGTGCATTTGACAAAAACAAGCCAGGTAGTTGCTGTAGAACTTAGACAGTTGGTGTTACATTGTAGGAAAGGCTATTCCCAAATAACTATCATACCAAGTAGACTGCCTTAAGTATCATGAAAGACATTTTGAATGTGTTTTCAAGTTCAGAGGAAGAAGGAGTACATTCAATTACTGCTGACAAGTTTAATAACAATAACAAGAGTTTATGAAGTTCCTATTTATGCACAACATTTGTTAAAAAATAAATTAGTAAAAACAAAAAGATTTAGTTTCTGTGTTTTATGAGCACATTATGTTTTAATAAAAACATTAATGGCATAAAGAGGAATCAGTATTACACACAAATACAAATTAAATGTTAAAAGTAGCAGCAGAGAATTGAAAGTGATAAAAAATTTAATATTTCTCAAGCTGTCCCTCATTACTTACAAGTGATTTAGAGATGAGATTCCTGCAGACATCCCAGTGCAGTGGAAAGTCATAAAATTGTGTAATAAGGGAATTCTATTGTACTGAAGCATCCCCAGCATTTTGTTCGAGTTGTTAGGACTGTGGTTCCCTTTAGCAAGATGTGGCTTCAACATCCACAGTTTGACTTACCTGTTCATTCAATTACAGTGATTCTGCTGAGAGGTGTGGCAAACACATTCTCCACAGGAAAACATAATGACAACACAGAGAATGCTCTGAAAAAATGGTTTGCCAGCTTTCAACACTCTGTCTCAAAGACTGACTTCAGGGATACACGTTGTTTTCATTTTAACTACTTTCCCCCAACTGTTTCTTAAAGCCACTGACTCAAAATTTAGAAGACTAAGATAATGAGAACTCCCTCCTTTGTATTTTAGCTATTTGACTTAAGATAGTTAACCCAAATTTATACCTATTTAACGTTCTATGATGAACTAGAAATGCCTATTATAGCTCCCAACCACAGGTGAGCCTTTTGACAAATGAGTTTTAGAAGGTGTCACGCGGATACCTCTGGCTTTCGCAAATGTGCAGAGAAAAAAGTCATAAGTACATGGGAATTGAACTTCCCTGGTATATAATATTTATGCCTTTAGGGTACAGAAAAATTGGCCAAATGCCAGTTCCTAAATAAATATTCATTGTTTCTACCCTAAGGGTACTTCCATCATATTTTACTAATAAGGATAGGATGTTGTTTATAGAGGCGGCATTATAAAGAGTAGAGACTACAGAAATAGCACTTTTATTATCTTTGGTTATTCATGAAGAAGAAAGAAATTCAGAATGTGCATTTTGCTGCCTAAATGAATTCAAAAAGTCCCCAATATGTCAAAACAAATAAATATATGTTAATTTGTCTATGGTTGATTGTAAGAATGTTGATGAGGCTGTAGCATTTCTGGGGAAAATTTAATTATAAAGGCCAGTATCCTCTTGAAGGTGTATCTACGTCTGTGTAAATCATCTGTTTAAAATGCTATTATACAATTACTTCCTAAAACCTTTCTTGAAATTTTATATTTGAAAAAATTATTTCAAAATATCATACTCTAAAAGCTTTTGAACTAATTGCATGGGAACTTTGTTTTTGTTCTATCCCGTTCTCTGAATAAAGTTGTTCTTGTTTAGTTAAGCGATCATTTAGCAGTAAAACTTCCACAGTTCCAGCTTCCATAGGTGTTTGTTTTATGAGAGGAGCCACAACTGCAGACTGAAACAGGGCATATTGAGAACATATATGGTATTATACAATCTTCCTTTCTGTTCTTCAATACCAGGAAAATCAGTGCCAGTCTGCAGCTGAGATCTCAATGGTTTTGGAAGCGGAATAAACTTTTGTGAGTTTTGAAAGTTGACGTCCACATGAGCAACCATACTGTCCTACAAAATTTTCCTTTGTACCACCACCAAAGACAATATTCTGTACTGACTCAGTGACTGGACCACAGATCTCATTCTGTCTGACATTTCCTACATTCTCAAATAATATGCAGAGGTGAGATCTGAATAAATTTCAAGGAGCTATCTAAGTTTTCCCTTTGAACAACAAGAAAAATATATCATGTCAGAATTGCAGTGTATGTTTTTAATAATATGCATAAAGCTGTCTTGATTTATATCTACAAATAATAAATTCCCTGTTTTCAAGAATTATTCAATTAGTTAGTTATATTAATTAAAACTTATTATTATATTCATAATATAAATATGTAAATACATAATATATAAATATAAGTAGTATATAATATATAATGTTATATTACAATTTTGCAAAATATCTTTTTCATATTTGTGTGTTTTATCCTCAGGGAAATGCTGAGCATTAGATAAACTGGATGTGGAGTTTAGTAGTTCTCAGATCCTGAAATGAGCTGCTAACATATAAGGAACACCCATATTCTAATATCATGCAGGTTGTTTGGAGACAGTGCTGGGATTAGAATCTAGTTTCCCTACTTATTGCTAGAATACTTTGTTGTGGTTACTTTATTTATTTTGTTTTTATGTACATCAATAGTTGTATTGTCACATGGCATATGAATAATGCAACATAGTTTGACAGTTCACAGTTTTAATATAAACTAAAGGTAAAATCAAAACTAAACAGAGTAAGTCAGCAAAATGTTGAGTGCTATGATAGGTTTAGCACCATACTAGAGGTTACATAAAATAAAACTCCACCCCAAGGAAGATTGTTATCAAATTAGAGAAATATGAGAAACATTTTCAGATATCAGAAAATATAATTTAACAAAAAATTAGTATTCATGCATTATCTAAAATAGGGTTTCAGAAGAGGGAAATAGAATTAGAGACTGCACAGGAAGATTGAAAGATGACAGGCTGAAATGAGGAAGCTACATTTGAGCATCCGCGAGTACAGCACGCTTTCTGGAGGAAAGGGTCACACAATGGATTAGCAGGTAAGTTTGCAAAGACAGGCAAAGAAGGATGGGCACCGAATGCCATGGTAAGAACTCTGGACATAAAAATATTGAAAGGTTGTTGAACAAGTGAAATTTGGAAATGTTATTTTCGCCATGGCAAGAATGATAGTATGGAATAGATTGAGAGAATGAAGGCAAAATGATTAGACACATACAGCATTGTCAAGGTAAAAAATGACGACCGAAGAATCATGTGCCACACTTATTAATAAGAAAGAATATGCGAACCTTACAGATGTACAATCAGAGGCCAAGAGGAACCTAGTAATTCAAATAGAGCTTTCAGCAATCAGTAGAAGAGCTCTTCACACCTTCATAGGATCTAGTGTCAACTTGCTTAGATATTGAATCATCTTGCCAATTCCTTCATGACTCACAGTGAAGATGTCATACTTGTTCATTTTGTTCCGTATGTCTCTGTGAAGTATCATCTGGTTTTCTAGATACTGTAGTTAAGATGCTTGTTTGTTTTTTGTTTATTTGTTTCTGAGAAAGAGTTTCGCTCTCTTGCCCAGGCTGGAGTGCAGTGGCATGATCTCGGCTCACTGAAACCTCCGCCTACTGGGTTCAAGCGATTCTCCTGTCTCAGCCTCCAGAGTAGCTGGAACTACAGGTGCACGCCATCATGCCTGGATAATTTTTTGTATTTTTAGTAGAGATGAGGTGTCACTGTGTAAGCCAGGATGGTCTCTATCTCCTGACCTCATGATCTGCCCCCATAGGCCTCCCAAAGTACTAGGATTACAGGGGTGAGCCACCGTACCCGGCCAAGTTTTATGTTTTATCGAGAAATGCAGCCATCCCTCAGTGTCCATGGGTTCTAACTCTGAGATTCACCCAACCCCAGATTGCAAATGTTAAAAAATAAAAACGATAAAAAATACAACAGTAAAAATAATAAAAGACAGTGTAACAACTGTTTATATAGCATTTACAATATGTTAGGTATTACAGTTAGAGTAGGCAGATAGTTAGACACAAGTGGGACATGGTGGGCATGAAAAAAGAGAGGTCTGGAAAGTCTGACACCCCAGAGACCACCAGAAACCTGCATACTAGAGATGACCAGACAGGAGGGGAAATATCTATGCAGAAAGAAACGCCCCTTAAGATGCCCAGTAATTGCTCACTCTGCAGTTAACTTGTCAGAATGTAGCTAACTACATGCTGATAAGGAGAAGAAGAGGGCAAAGGAGAAATTCCTGAGACATACAAAGGCACCGTAAGTGCAGATTTAACTGCTCTGTGACTTTTCTGGGGTGGCAGTAATAAGCAACAGTCACTAGGTGGAATTTGTATCCAACACAGGGCCCATGCTTGTGCATCAACATCAGCTGACAGTAAGGGGGGGGATCCCACAAACCTGGGATGGACTAGGCTGGGAAAAGGTGGCGACAAAGCAGCAGCGAGAAAACTAGACAAGGAAAAAGGTGGAGACTTAAGACAAAGGTAAAAACTTCAAGATAAATCCAACATCATAAAAACCTAATGAAGCACTCTCAGGGTTGCTGCTGTCAGAGTGTCCCGTCTCTCTAAATAAACTCTCTGCTCTCTTATTTTCCTTCAGTTAATTCTCCTATTTGGCTAAATTGTCTCTTGGCTGAATTCTTTCTCCCAAGTTAGACAAGAACCAAGATTTGTGCACTTCCTGGTAACACTGAAAGTAATCTAGAAATGATTTAAATTATATTGGAGAATGTGCATTGGTTATATGCAAATAGCTGTTTTTTATAAGGGACCTGATTCTGGTATTTGTGGGGGTTCCTAGAGCCAGTTTCTCAAGGATACCAAGAGACCACTGTATTTGTATGTACCATAACCAATGACCACACTTTCTGCAGACATCCCTGAGCTACTTTCGAAGAATACATCTATAATTAAACCTTCACACTTAATGGCTAACTGAATACATGAGAGAAATAGTGTTTGGGGAAAAGACATAATTCAAAAATAAATATAATTCTGATCCTGGATAGTGGGAGAATATCTAATATTAAGTGTTTCTCAAAATTTAGTAACAAATATACAAAATACCACAAAAATGTTCCCACAAATACTTAATTTTTATTGAAGTGCACTTAATATTATTCATCTACTTATAAAACAGCAAATTAGCCCTTATACAATTGAAAAAGAATCCTCAAACTTTATAAATCTGTAAAACCAGTACAATTTGAAGTAACCCTTTCAAGTTCTTTACATAAAAAAGCAGCAAATCGTATCATTCACAGCAATGAGGATGAGCCTGGGGGACATTACGTTAAGAGAAGTAAGTCAGGTACAGAAAGGTAAACACTGTATGCTTTGGCACATATGTGGACCTTAAAAAAGTTGATCTGGTAAAACTAGAGTAGATCAGTGATTAACAGAGGCTGGAAAGGGTAAGTGGGAGGGGAGACAGAAAGAAGTTGGTTAACAGATACAAAATTACAGCTAGACAGGAGAAGTAAGTTCTAGTGTTCTATCATAAACAATAATTTATTGTAATTTTTCAAATAGCTAGAAGAGACGATTTTGAATGTTACCAACACACAGCAATGATAAAGATTTGAGATGATTGATATGCTTATTACCTTGACTGCACACTGTTTACATGTATCAAAATATCACACTGTGCCCCATAAATATGTACAATTATTATTATGTTTTAATTAATATATATATGAAAAACATGTAACTTTCCTATCTGAAAAATAACAGAGGCTTAATATATTATCACTGATAATGTTGTTTAGATGGAACTAAACGGCCACTTGGAATATTACTATATTTTACAGTGAAAGCTCTTATAAATTCCACATGGTTTTTCTATTATTTGTTAAGTAATGACTTAATTCTTCCAAAAATTTTCTGCATTGTAACAACAGCAAAACAGGCTACTGTAGCTTTCTTGGCTTCAGATGGCTTTAACTTAACATTAACAACTTATTTAAGTGATTTCTCTTTTTCTCACTCTCTCTCTCCCTGCCCTCATATGGTTTCTTACAAACTATAGCAGTACAATTTGAAATTGCATCGTACACAGTATTATAAGGTGGTTAATAAGGATCCCATTAATATTCATATATCAACATATTTAAAGGTTAATAAAGAATAAAAACACAGAGATGCACACTTATTGATAAAAATCTCATGGAAAACTCACAAAACCCTGAAAAAAGGTTTAAGGCTGTCCATTTTCTGGGAAAACCAGTTTTGAGAAACACACAAAAAACAGTAAGAGTCATAAAAAAGTGAAATATTTAAATTTTTGTTTGTTTGTTTTCCAGAAACAATGATTAATTTACTTTGGGCTAATCAGAAGAAATGATGGGAGAACATTTTCAAGCAAATGACGTATATGAAAATTTTACATTTTTCTTGTAAGAGTTGCTGCCTCCAAACACACATTTTCCTCAGTGAGAGCAGTATTTACAGTATTTATAAAACACTCCAGATTTTTATTCTGGAAATCTATTCTTTCTGGGCTCTTAGCCAAGATGTTGGAACATGCTGATAACTCAGGTGACAATTTCTGTATCACCTAGGTCATTATTATAGTTGCAAATGGAATATTTGAGTTGTATGTAATTTAAAATGCCATTTAACGAAAAAGGAGGGAAAAGCCTGACTTTTCGCATTATTTGCCATTTATTTCAACTGCTACAGTTCTTGGAGAGTATAAGATGGGCATCTACATGGTTTGAGTAATAGCCACAATAGTCAGACTTATATTCTTGCCAGTGAGTGAAAAAAAAATCAGAAAGAGTCATTCAACTCTTAAATAAATGTGAAGTTGTTGGAGGACGATGTTTCCTCCTTAATCCTACAAATACTTGAATGTGGTTCATAGTTTTGTCTCTAAGCGCTCTTGGATATGTGTGAGTCTCCCAGGTCCTCTGCTGCTCCTTTAGAAACCCTCTGTTCCAAGCATACTGCTGCAAGTTTTTTTTTTTTTCTGCCTGATCTCCTCTAAGGAGGCTATTGTGGGTCTTGCCCTGCTAAGCTTGAGATCATTGTGGAGACACAGGTGGACAGACAAGGGACAAGAGGGGAATAAGGCCCAACAGATAGAAAGTTCTGAGCTCAAAGGCTGAGAAGGCAACCTTAGGTCTTAAATCCATGGGACAAAAGAGGGGAAAGGGGATAAATGATAACAGCTTTTGTGTTCTGAATGGGGAAGAACTGGTGTAAAGAATGAGTGAGTTATAGCCAGATGCAAGTTGAAGGCGTTTAGACAGATGACTCTACATAGCATAGAATAGTCCCCTAGTCACAAGGCTTCTCTGGCTCAGGTAAACAGGGCCTGGTCTCTAGGCATGAGGAACTCCTGTTGCTAATTAAGAAAAATAAGTTGCACTTTGGGAGGCCAAGGCTGGCAGATCACTTGAGGTCAGGAGTTAAGAGACCAGGCTGGCCAACATGGTGAAACCCCATCTCTACTAAAAATATAAAAATACAAAAATTAGCCAGGCGCAGTGGCTCATGCCAGCAATCCCAGCACTTTGGGAGGCCAAGGCAGGGAGATCACCGGAGGTTAGGAGTTCCAGACCAGTCTGGCCAATATAGCAAAACCCTGTCTCTCTTAAAAATACGTAAATTAGCTGGGCGTGGTGGTGCAAGTCTGCAATCCTAGCTACTGGAAGGCTGAGGCAGGAGAATTGCTTGAACCTGGGAGGTGGCTGTTGCAGTGAGCCAAGATCATGTCACTGCACTCCAGCCTGGGTGACAGAGTGAAACTCGTCTTAAAAGAAAAAAAGAAAAAAAAAAGGAAAGAAAAGTAAGTTGATCTTATGGTAAAGTATGTGTAGCATGAAGCTGTTAGAATGTGTTAAAATGATACTGAACAACATGCAAGGATGTTTGACATGTATCACAGAGCAAAATCAGAAGTAGGCAATAACAGCATGTAAATAAACCCTGGAACATATACGGAGGAATCCTAGAGACTGGAGATCCTGTGTCTCACATTTTCAAGCAGTAGGACTTTCAAAGTGACTGCAGAACTGCTTGAGGGAATACAGAGATGGCACAGCTGAAAAACGGTCGAGTGTTTCTTTGATAATAAATCTGCAGCATGAATAATAAAATACCACTTGGAAATATTTCCATTAGTTCACCTCTGGAAACGTATCTGAAGGGACTAATAGAGAATGTACATATGTACAGAGGTTCTCATTATTGTCACTAGAGGGGAAAATAGAAAACAAGGCAAATGTTCAATTGTGGTACATGTGTAGCATGAAGCTGTTAGAATGTGATAGAATGATACTGACCAACATGCAAGGATGTTCAAGACATATTGTAGAGCAAAATCAGGAGCAGGCAATAAAACCACATATAAACTGCAGTGCCAGTCAATGTTCCAACTAGGAGCAGATGGCACCTCCCTCTTATTAGGGTAATTCCCAGACAGTTAAAGAAAGGAACCATTGACAAAGGTGTAGCTGGAATGTTCAGAAAACCCAAAAATTTCCAAAGGAAAATTCTTACCATGCCAAGGGTGGCAGGGATAGAGAAGGGACAGTTCCTAGAACCCAGAAGAGAGCTGCTGAGGGATGTGTGCCTGTAGAGGATCTGAGAGCTGTGGCCAAGTTGCACACACACAGCGTAAGGCGAGCCTGGAAGCAGTGAGACAGAGAAACAAACCCTGATCTCACTCTCCTATCTCCTTGTCATCTTCCTGGCTTTCTCTCTCCCTGAACAGACAGAATCCAGATCAAGAGAGACTTTGATGCTTCTTGGGACAGAGGGCAGGATGGAAAACAGCATATCTAAGAAAGGGAAGTGGAATACATACAGTAACTGTCTTCCCACTCATTGAGGGCATACCTTCCCAGACCCACAGTGGATGCCTGAAACCACAATAGTACAGAACCCTATATAGTATATTTCCTTTTTCTATACCTATATATGTATGATAAAGTTTAATCGATAAATTAGGCACAGTAAGAGATTAACAACAATAGCTAATAGTAAAATAGAGCAATTATAACCATATACAGTTGACCCTTCCTACCCACAGGTTCTGTATCCTCGGATTCAACTGACCCCAGGTTAAAAATAATCCAAAAATATTTTAAATTTAACAATTTACAGTTATAAATAAAGGACACAAAAATATAGTACAGCAATTACTTACATAGTATATACATTGTATTAAGTATTATATGTAACCTAGAGAGAGCTTAAAGTATATAGGAGGATGGGTGTAGGTTCCCAGACCAAGACCCACAGTGATGATGCTGATGGCTGGATGTCAGGAGCAGCCACATCAGCAACTAATGGGTGGGTATTGTCTACAGTGTGGATATGCTAGACAATTGGAGGGCCCAAGTTTTGGGCAGGACAAGCAGGATAGCATGATATTTCACCACACTACTCAGAATGGCACAGGTTTTAAAACAAAAGAATTTGTTTATTTCTGGACTTGTCTTTTAATATTTTCTGGACCATCCTTGACTACAGGAAACTGAAACTGAGTAAAGTGAAACTGCCTATAAGAAGGGATTAATGTCTATCTGCACAGGTGCAATGACATTGTTATTTATAAATAAATGTATTGAAAGTCCAGTGGAACATTGAAATGCCAGTAGTAGTTATCTCAGAACAATTGGATGATGGTGAATTTTGTCTTCTTTAAATTCATCATAACCCAAGAGCTGCATCTGATGCTGTTACTATAATGAACATTCACTGTGGAAAGAGAAGCCAGCCCGTGTTTATTTTATTGTATAATTCAAGTTGTGATACCTATACTGATTTTTAATATGAAGGTTTTGTACTTATAATTATTTAAAGGAAGAAAACTAGTTCTCGGGAATTCTGAGGAGAAAAAAGTGGACCATGTACACACATTAATCACTCTCTAAAGTGGTGCGAGGCAAACTTATATTTACTTTAAGGTAAATGTATAAAAGTAAATGTGTGATGATATGTGGAAAAAAGAACTGAATGTTAAATTAAAAATCTATAGAGACCGAAATTCATTTTTTAAAAACCCAACATTAAAAGAAAACGGGGGGGGAGAGGTGCAGGTGCGGTGGCTCACACCTGTAATCCCAGCACTTTGGGAGGCTGAATTAGGTGGATCACCCGAGGTCAGGAGTTCCAGACCAGCCTGACCAACACGGTGAAACCCCCCCTCTCAAAAAAAAAAAAAAAAAACCAACATTTTATCTGGTTTTCTATGCTTTACATATTCACCTGAAACAGTGATATAAAGTTAGATCTCACAAATATGCTAATGACCAAGTTGCCAGTGAAAACATGTCAAAAGTTGGAAGGTATAAAGAAGCATGGAGCTTGATTCAGAAATGAAATAGAGGTACCATGGCTCAAGAGAACTAGGTACAATATTTTTCAGAATTATCAAAAAATAAAATAGAAATGCATCAGTGCCTTTGGTAAGGGATTCAACAATACGTGATGTAGGTTTTAAAACATGTGGGAGACAGGCTATTCTAGATGTAAAGGAAAAAAGTTTCTGAATTTTTCAGATTTCTAGGAAAAATTGCATGCTAAAAAATAAAATTTATTCAGAAGTGTTAACTTTAGAGTTGCTTCTCATATAGCTGCAATGCTCATAATGGACACCCCTAACCAACTTCTAACCTATAAGCACAGATAAACTTGTCACATGCTACTTTTATGATCATTTTAATATCACTGTGTGGATTTATCTAAATTAATATAGGATTACTGTTCAAAACAATCAAGAAGCAAAGAATAAACAAAAACATCCACTTGTCTGATTGGGGAAGAAATGTTTTGTGATAGGTATAATTAGTATGTTTTGGCTTGGGAAGAGTGAAGCAAACCATAGAAAATTTAGACTCACAAAGATGATATGAGATTTAAAAAAAAAAAAAGGTCTTTTCTGAAAGCACTAGAATCCAGTAGTAAATTTTCAGTAAAAATAGAAAATAAATCAAGATAACTTCAAGATAAAAAATCAACCCATGTCAAAGATTTTCAGTTCTTTATTATTAAAGCACTTGGAATGACATTTAAAGGTCAATTAAAATATTCTCAGGGGACTCTATTGTCCTTTTCTTCAGAGCCACCAGAATTAGTTAACTGTGGCTGGCAAAATGTGACATGTAGGTCTTTCCATCATTTTTTCTAGAACTTTATTAATGTCATATATACACTGCATTATTCAAGCACAGAATTCTATTTAAAAATGAATCTCTCTTTTATATCTTGTAAACTATTTTCATTTTTGGCTTTTTGCTATTAAAAAACATCGAGCTCCCTGTCAACACTGAAGTTTATTTTGGCAAGTAGCCTGGGACGGCCTGGCTTATTGAGGAGCTGAGTCACATTACCACATGAAATACATTTTGTTTGTTTTTTTTCTTTCTCATATTTGCATATGCATGAGTAAATCCATAGAAGAAAAATAGCACATAAATTGCTTTTACGTGATAGAATGACGTCGGCATATTTGAACTGCTTTGGATGTCAGAAACCCCAGTATTAACCTATTGTCACTCTGCCGAGTTTAGCCAAGTAACGTCCTTCTCTGTTTCCTGATCAGAAACACAAAAGTCATGATTCCCCCAAAACATAACCAAACTGTTTGGCTCAGGCGTATGAGAATTTGTAAAAAATGTAAATTTGCAAAAAATATAAATTATCCTTAAAGTTTTGAAGGCAACTAAAAAAATAAAAGGGGATTGGAAAACAGCACAGACAAGATTTAAAATAACGTGTTCACAATTTTCAGAAAAAAATAGATATGAATTTATGTCCGTTTGGAATTTTTTATCTGCAGTGGGAGAAACGGGAAAGAAAGGAAGATAATTTTTACATGAAGTCTTGTATGCATGTAGAAGCTTTATAGCAAGCATGGAGAGGAAGCATCCCTACTTTTATAAGTTTATGGGACTGCCTTGGAATAACTTTGGGCCTCAAATGACTCCCCATGACAAAGAGAGCATCATATTCTCTTAGGTTAAGCCCTTAAAAAAGCTCATTAAAATGTAAAGACTACCTTGGAAGGCTATTGAAACATTTTCAGTCATTTAGCTACTCAATTATCCAGCAGTTTGGAGAGAAAGGATTGCAAGGAAATGCTTTCAAAAATAAAGGAATAAAAGAAGCTAGAACAGAGGCCCGGTTCTAAGCTTTAGTACATAGTAAAGAGGACTAGGTCTCTGGTAGGAAATAGCCTAAGTAGGGCACTGAAGAGAAGACAAGAAAGGAAAGAAGTATTTAAGACTCATAAAGTTATTAAAATGAGAGTTGTTTGTGTTCATATAATGCCACTAAATCAATCCCCAGCATGTACACTTTGACCCCAATGAAGCCAGCATCTTCATATAGAGTTTAGCAAGGTATTATGCTCTATTTTTTAGATGTGAATATTCTATCAGGTCAGTACACTCAAGGCAAAATTTATGAACATAGAAGACAAAAAAAAAAAAAAAGACAAGCCCACCATAAAATTATAGTCTTATCAGCTACGGCAATAAGGAATTTGTCTGAGGCTGTATACACAAGATGAGATTGACTTTTAGGGGAAAGCAGAAAACCAACAAATTACTTGCAGCATATTTATATGACAGTAATGCAAAATAGATATTATTATATCTAGTCTGAAAACTAATTGAAATATCTCAGAGAGGTTAAGTAACTTGCCTGTGGTCACACAGAAAGTAAGAGCTGGAAGTAGGTCTACTAGTGAGTTCTAACTGACCCTAAAGTCCACATTCTTTTGACTACACAATTTTCATGAAAGGGGGAATGAACTTTCAAAATGGTTAAGTTTTTTTTACTTTTCTTGATTGGTTTTCTGAAATGTAGTCTAAACCATGGCTCTTATAACCTATATGTCATATATTTACATAGTTTAAGATTAAACTTATTAAAAAAGAGCTTCATTGTAATTCTGTCACAGTTACTGACTGCCATGACACGGCAGAATTTGTAAATTTTGCTTTTAAACATAGTTCTTGGTCACTCATTTAACAGACCTATGGGCTCCTACCATAAGAAAGCAGGAACTTACAAGTAACAGAAGTGCTATTTTCAAAATGCAAAGTGTCTGTAAAATACATTTCTCTGATAACTACATAACTAGCCATGATTGCATGATGCTAATACATCAGGCTAATATACCAACATTACTAGATCATAGAAATACAACCTTGTAAATAAACAATTATTAGGTGGAGGAAAGAGTTATAATTTATTAATTTACTTATATTCGCAATCTAATCACACACAGAGTTCCTCTGTTATTATAACCAGAAGCTGGATTCAAATGCCCTAGAGGCAAGAAGTTTCTCTTAACACAGCATCCAACACATATAAAAGTAAAACAGTGATGATACTCAACCAATAGGTATAAACAAGTGAAACTTCCAAGCTAGAGCAGTAACAGAGATTGATGTTTGCCATGGATGCTGTAGAAGGGTGTCTTTTGAAGACATCCACCATGACTTGTTAAAGAAACAAAGACTCTAAACCAAGCATACAGTAAATAATCACCACTCTATATCTTCACTGCCTGAATGAACACTTAGGGAAAGGCAAGCTGAGAAGTAACACAATGAAGTAGTCATTTTTGGGAACATCACAAAATATAAAGTATTCTCTATGTAGGCATTTAGTTTGCTTTTAAACATCATAGAATTCTGGAAAATTTAAATACTAGATTGAGTCAACTCTAAAATTTAACTCATAGTTGAAACTAATACATTGCTAAATGTGAAAATATAAATGTAGTCTAGTAAAAACTGTATAGTTTTTACTGGTAAGTAATATATTTAAGACACAAGCATTTTTAACTTTCAAAATGTCTAAGCCATTCTCTGATTCCAATTAACCAAATAACAAAGAAAAACCCATTTAAAAAAACAAATACAAAACTGTGGTCACACTTTAAGTTACTGGTAATTTCCATGAAAATTATCTACATCCATCCAGAAGTGAAACAAACATGATCAAACTGAACTGTGTTTGTTGTATCTTACTTCAACAGGTATTTCTTTTAAAAATCGTCAGGTTAATTAATTATTCTTGCTAAAATAGAAAAATGTGCCAGTTTGTCCTTTTTACTTAATGTCCGCACCATGAACGACAATCTGGAGCTTAAGATAATTAATACTATATATCCTCACCTTTGAACAACACAGCTGTCAGCCATGGGGCTTTAAAATTAATAGGCTCTTCAAAGCTATAAATCAGAAACCATGATAATTTTATATAATATTTCTTAAAAAGGCACTTACCTTTTAAAAGGAAAACACACTTCCGGCAGCAAATTGCCTGTTAAAATAAAATATATCATTTATTGGTATCCGGTAAATTATATCAAGAATGACGCATTGTTATACTAAGCACAATTACAGAGCAACTTTAAAAAAACTTTTCCTGACCTCATTTAGTTTCTTTTTTATCCAAAAAGAAAATCACCTCCTTTGTGGTAATTATTAAATGCTTTTCTGTTCATTCCATGTGCACTGAAACCACAAAAGCTAATGAGTTTCATGTCTAAGAGCAAAAACAGAAATTACAGGGCACATTATCCGGGTCACGGGTGTAGATTTGAGCATATTCTACTCAATGCCTATAATAAGAAGCATGTGTAGTAAGGTTTATATCAGAAAATTTAAAGGTTAGGTGTCACAGAGAATTTCATTTCTACTAAATAAAAATAAAATACTATGGAGTAGAAGATATTAATGTCAATTGTACTCTTTTCAAATATTACATTAGTTATCTGAGTTCCTCATACACTTTTCACTGTACTGCATTAACGTCTAAGAGATTTTTATTTATAATACCTCACAAATATCACTGAGCTGAAATAAGGTAAAATCAAGGTTTCATATAATGTGCACCAAATGTTATACCTGAAACAAGCTGGCCAGAATCAATATAAAATTTAATACCAATCAGAGGAAAGGATGGATATACTGGGTAACTAGAAGGAGAAACAGCAGCAGTAGAAGAAACTCTTTATTTTCCCATAGGACGTGAATTGTTTTCTCAGAAGTGAAAACCAAAAGTATCAAGTATAATTTCCTTAGAAACTCCGCTTGATTTGCATATGCAAGACTACGCAGATGCATTTCTTCAGCTGTCTCTGTACATCACAAATGCTGACATTTGAGTTTCTCAAATTACAGAGAATTGTTTGTAACTTTGTTTTATTGTGTCTTCAAAACAAGTAAGATCCCAATGCTTGCAAAATTGATAATGTGTAGATACTAATTTGTAAACAGAGGTAGATCATATTGCAAATTCAGGTAGATTCATGTTGAGTGTTAAATTGTTAGAACAGCAAAATTGCTTCTCACTCCAGTCCTAGATTGACTGTCTAATAAGATTTTGAAAGGAGACGGGTGGTCAGGGAAGGATGGAGTGGCGGTCTGGTAATTCTCTGGGTTCTTCAGAAAGGGCTCTGTTTCTGAGCAGACTTTTCTCCCCTGGTGCCCTGTCTCTCATATTGCACTCGCTTGCTCTACACAAACAGACTGAATTTCCTCCCTGATGGTAACCTCTCAAGCAATTAAAGGCAAGACTGATTAATAGTAAATGAAACAATTAATAGAAGTTTTCATCCATCTACAGAGATGATTTCAAGATGTCTCTTAGCTTTGATATAAAAAAAGCATTTAGGGCAAGATAAATTTTTCAAGTTTTAGTTCTGTTAGTTCTTAAAAATAAGCAGTGTATTACTGAAGCAGCAAAGAAAAACAGGCTTCTTCCCCCAACTACTGCCATGATAGCTAAATTTCCACAATCTCTCTTTGGCTACTCATCCACCTAAACCCAGCCCTAATCCTTTAACCACACAGATGTTAAAAGTGTTTTGTTTTAATAAGAAGCAGGTATAATCAACTTTCAATCCTACTTAACTATTGCAACATTTTCTCTTTTTTGCTTATTTGAAAATCCTTGACATGACTGCCAAGACTTGTTCAGAACCCTGCTGACTTTTCTGGTCTAATTTCTCCAGCACCGTCCTCACACATCATTCTACAGAGACACTAAAATCGGCATCCCTGTTTCTTTTCTCAGGGTTGGGACCTTAGCAAATTTGAGAGCTGAGAAAGCACCTTCTTCTGTAATTCTTGCTCTGACTTTTGAATCCCAAATGTCCCTTCCTTAAAGAGTCTTCCTCGAATCCTAAGCTGGATCCCTTTTGCAATCTTGTAATTGTCTTTTGCTCAGTTTTCGATTTTCAAGCATCGCAGATACAAATTCTGACCTCTGCTTAATCTCCTTTTAGAGTGGACATAAAATTTATTGGCCACACTAGAAGACCTTTGAGATTTAAAGAAGGAAGTAAACAATCAAGATGCTAGCACATTAATATGATCCAGGACTGGGCTCGGCAAACCAGGGCATATGGTCAAACCCTCTGTGGAGGAAAAGTTACCATTTCATCTTAAGGCTGTCCAACATGACCTAAACAGACAAGATGCCAGTAGCTGATGAGCTTTAAAAGCTTATGGCTACTCACACGACATGTTACACAGATAGAGTTAAAGTGTGAACAATTTTTAGTGTTTTTCCCTGTCCTAAACAACTACGATAAAACATTTCCTTAAACATCTAGAGAGAGAGATCCAAGATGGCTGACTACTAGCAGCTCAGAATTGTAGCTCCCAGAGAATGCGCACAGAACGAGAGGACGCCACACTTACAGATGAATTTTTGTTGCCTACAGACCAGGAGATTCCCAGCGGAGGAGCCCCACAGGTCGCCAGCGCGACTCTTGTGGCTGGCGTGGCAGTTTTGCCGGCGCCCTGGCGCGGCGGTTCTCGGTGCAGAGTAAACGGGACTGATTCCCCTTTTGGTCGACGTTTGGAGCTTCGGGAAGGCAGAGTCGCCTATTTACCTGATTGAAAAAGGGATTCAAGAGGAAAGCCAGACCGGAGATTCCTGGACAGAAAAGCACCACGAATCTTAATGCTGCTGTTTTAGTCGGCGCAGTGGGTTGCTCAGATTTCGGCGCTGGGAATCAACAAGTTGGACGTCCGTTCAGAGACCTAATTTGAAAGTTCGTAATTACAAATGATAGGTGGATAAACTTACAAGATGGGAAGAAACCAGCGTAAAAAGGCTGAGAATACCCAAAATCAGAATGCCTCTCCTTCTACAGAGGATCATAGTTCCTCATCAACAAGGGAACAAGGCCTGATGGAGAACGAGTGCGATCCATTAACAGAATTAGGCTTCAGAAGGTGGATAATAAGAAACTTTTCTGAGCTAAAAGAACATGGTCTAGCCCAATGTAAAGAAACTAAGAACCTTGAAAAAAGGTTTGACGAAATGCTCACGAGAATAGACAATTTAAAGAGGAATATAAGTGAATTAATGGAACTGAAGAACACAACACGAGAACATCGCAAAGTATGCACAGGTTTTAACAGTCGAATTGATCAAGCAGAAGAAAGGATATTAGAGGTCGAAGACCAACTTAATGAAATGAAACGAGAAGACAAGATTCGAGAAGAAAGAGTAAAAAGGAATGAGCAAAGTCTCCAAGAAA
>CAUYLG010003929.1:0-18830 GCA_963573385.1 Cacajao melanocephalus
AAAAAGTCGCGCTGGCGACCCGTGTGGCTCCTCCGCCGGGAATCTCCTAGTCTGTGGGCAACAAAAATTCGTCTGAAAGTGCGGTGTCCACTCGCTCTCTGCGCTTTCACTGGGAGCTACAATCCTGAGCTGTTGTTAATCAGCCATCTTGGATCTCTCTAGCACTTTTTTTTTAATTTGAAAATGAAGTCATTATTAATAGATGCAAAGAAATGGAAAAATGTTCATTTTTGAGCAGGATGTTGAGATAGACATGAGGAATTCTGAGTACACTGAGTAGACCATTTGCTGCATGAAGATGCGATGCTGCTGTTCATCTTGTTCTGAGCTGCAGCACCGTCTCTGTGGCTTCACTCAGGGGCTGTTTTGAGGAACTGCACTCAAGTTTGCACCAGAGGCCTCCAGACTTATGCTTTTCTTCCACCCTTTCCCACTTATTTGCTATCTTTTTAGCTTCCTTGCTTGTCCCCCATCTCTGCTGTTTGAAGTGCTTCAGCATTGACAACATGGAGAGAAACTGCGAGTTTCCAGGTCAACCAGATAACCACGCCTGTTACATCAGTGACGTATCAGTGTGTGTGAAATTGAGTCTGTAGGCCCTCCTGTTCCAGAAAACTGCAGGAGAACTTCCTGAGCTTAATGTGTATTCCCTGTGGCAGGCTCTGAGGCTGAAGATGCAGACAAGGTTTGTGCAGCTGGGGGTTCAGTGGGGTGGTTCAGTAAGTCACATCATAAAGATGGGAAGAGAAGAGCTTGAGGGTCCTTCAAAATCTCTTGCTCCCACCAACCAAATGAAGAGAAAAAAAAAACCAAAAAAACAAAAAACAGAAGCTGCAATTTTCGTCTCTGATAAAACAGACTTTGAAGCAACGGAGACCATAAGAAACAAAGAGAGACGTTGCATGGTGGTGAAAGGATCAATGCAACAAGAGGAGCTGACGGTCCTGAATATACGGGCACCCAATGCAGGAGCTCCCAGATACATGGGGCAGGTTCTTAGAGACTTGCAGGGAGACTTGGACTCCCACGCAATAATGGTGGGAGACTTTAACACTATACTGTCAATATTAGACAGATCAACGAGATAGAGGATGGACAAGGATATCCAGGACCTGAACTCAGACCTGGAACAAGTAAACTTAACAATTATTTACAGAACTCACCACCCCAAATCCGCAAAACATACATTTTTCTCAGTATCACATTATACCTATTTTAAAAGTGACCACATGATTGGAAGTAAATCACTCCTCAGCAATTGCATAGCATTTCACAGCTTTAAATAAAATATTGGTTGGTTGCTTGTTTGTTATTTTCATCTCTTATTCCTTCCTGTCTCCATTGTTAAGTACAATTATTGGCATAAAAGAGGTTTTTAATACCCATTTTTAGACTGCATTCTAGCCTGGGCAATAGAACAAAAATCTCTCCCTCTTTCTCTTCCTCTTTCATTCTCTCTTACACTCTTTTTTTTTCTTTCTTTCACTCTCACTTTCTTTCCTCTCTTTTTCTTTCTTTAAAAAAAAAAAAAATCTCTTGCTCCCTTGCAGTCAACAAGTGCTACCCGCACCTTCCAGTGTCTTCTAGCACCTTCTAGCATCCTCTGGATGGGATGTCATTCCCTGGAATGTACGGAGGGTGAGCACATGGATTCTGAGAAGCAGGTGACTTTCGGGGATGTTTCAACCTTCCAAACATAAATGGAAGAAACTGGGGTATAGAAGCTGTTTCACTCATCCCTTTCTCTCCTTTATTCCCTCTTAATCTTCAGCGCTTTTACATTTTATGTTATCTGCCTTTCACAAACATTTGGTAAAAATATTTTTTTTTTTCGGAATGGAAACCCGAAGGTGCGCCATCAATCCAGAACACTGAGGATGCTCCAAATGGGTCGCTCTGGGTCTGTCAAGATTAGAGTGGGGATGGCAGGCATCCTATTTTTGAGATGATGAATGTGAGGTGGAGACGCAGGAGCTTGGGCTGGTCTTTTATCCTCTCAGTGTTTATCTTATGCCTTCCTTCCTCAGCCTACTCTGGGCCCCAAGACTCCCTCCTCCCCACTGCCCCTCACTTTTCACCATCACTATCCAGGCTTCTCCTTTCCCACCCTGGACTCAGCTTCCTCCCACAGATACCCTGGTGCAGCTATTTCTCTTTCTCCTCTTTTTCATCTTGTTTAAATCTCTCTAGTCTCATAAACTTTCAGGTTCCACCACTGTGTCTTCTCAGTCTAAAAACAAGAGGTTTTTTCTTAAGTAGAGACCTTGTGCAGGAGAAAGAGGACTGGGGAACTTCTTGGCTCCTTCATGTCCATCTTCACTTAAAATACAATCAATTCGTTTGACAAAAGGTGTTGACCAAAGGCCTGGAGATAACCAGGTGTCGATCAAAGGCCTGGAGATCACCAGGTGTCTCAATCACAGAGGCATCTGGTTTCCTGGGCTGTGCATGAACAAGGAACCCCAAGAATGGGCTTATGGTGGTGGTGGTGGTGGCGGGGAGCAGAGAACATTGCTGGAGAACTCACCCAGTGACTCAGGACAGGCCTGCACTTGGGGCTTTCTCTGGGAAGGAGAGTGAGTCTTGGGCCCTGAATGCCAGGCCTGCGGGTGCCTCTGAGTGATGAGGCTAACATGGCACAAAGTAGGGTGGGTGTAGCAGTCCCTCCCTTTGCTCTTTCCTTTCTGTTCCTCATCCTCTCACCAGAAGGAAAAATGGATATTGAGAAGAATAGCCCAGGAAACATTGTGAGACTGAAAAGGGTTCCCCAGGCTGCCGGGGGTGGGTGGGGTGATAACAAAAGAGCCACAAAGGGAATGATGCCTTTGACCAGAAACAACCTTAGCAGTGGTGGTTCTGGACTAAGAGCAGCCCACTAGATCTTGTTGAGATTCTTATTATCTTTGTGTTAATCTATAATGTAATTTTGAGTACTTGTTATGTGCCAGACATGATGCCCTGGGCCTTATATACATTCAGCCATTTGATTGTAATCTGTACCTTATAGACGGACAAACTGAGGCCCATTTATAAAGTGTTGAGGCCCAGAGCTGTGTTACCCAGTGAGTGAGTGCCGTGATTGAGAGCTTCAGGGCCCATGCTCTAAAGCAGCTTCTGCCACCATCCCTGTTTTGCAGCCTCGGCTGGACCTTGGACAGGCTGGAAGCTGGGATGAAACCTGAGGGTCTAGATTGCCTGACACTATGGTGGGCACATGTTTTTTTTTTTTTCTTTCCTGGTGTCCCTGCTCTGTAGGGGTCATGGTCTCCTGATTTTTTTTTTTTATTCCAGAGGTGAGTACTACTTCTTAGAGTCTTCTCCGACCAGATTGGCTGTCCTCAAACTAGAGTTTGGCTCCGTCTCTTCCAGTCTCCAGCTTGTGCAGGTAAAGATGTGGTTGTATCAGCCACAAGTTGTGGATCACATTCCCATGTCCCTTATGCGAACATGATATATGAGAAAGAGAGTGGGATTTTCTTAAGGACACATTGTGAAAATATGCTACGCAGGCATTCTGTAGCTGCTCTTGTCAGAAGCTTGTGAAACACTGAAAAAGCAGGGTGGGGAGGCCCATGCCATTGGTGGCTACCCTCCCACTGATAGCCCCAGTGTGTGGTCAGACAAACGTGACATGGGGCTTCTCAAGGTGCAGGGAAGAAAGGCTTTTGAAAACTGGGCTTGCAGATGGGAACTGTGGGATGAAAGCTTCAGAGGTCTTGTATCTCTGTGGTATGTCCAGACCAGGGGGACCTGCTATACAGTTGGGAGTTTTCTGGGACCTGGTGATGGGATGCTGGCAGGGTGGGATGGGTGTGTGTGTGTGCACACACATGTGCACAAGTGAGTGAATATGTGTGTGTGTAAATATGTGTGTGTAAATATGTGTGTAAATGTGTGTGCATAAATATGTACGTACATCTGCATGCACACATTTACCTTTGTCTATGGGGGATTACTACAATTAGTTACCTGATTAACTTTGGTACCTGTAGGCTGTGGGATGCTGGCTGCTTGAGGACAGCACCCTGTTGGTGTAAACTTTGTAGAAACGGTCAGCTTTCATCAGGGTCAGCTTTCTGGAGGCTGTATAATCCATTACAGTTGCATACTCTGTTGGTTTAGAAGAACAACACCGTCCTCGTTTATGAAAGCTTAGCTAGTTGTAACCCAAATATCACAGGCTCAGTATGTAGAGAGACATGAGTGGCACGTTTGGTTCAGCATTTATCTTTACAAAATCAATGCCTGATATTACCACAGCACTTTCAACGTTTAACTGTACACTTCTTAACATTTTTACACCTGTAACCTTTGGTTCTGCTCAAACCTTTGCATCTAGTCTACCCCAAGAGGCGGAAAGAATCCCCCTTCAATCAAGGTGGTGCTGCTGCTCTCCCGTGTGCTTTTCCTTGAAGTCTGAAGTCTCTTTCTTTCTCTCTCTGTAAAGGAATTGAGAATGCATTTTATAGCCAAGATTTGTTTTCTTGTCCCTCCGAGGAAAACTCCTGTGTGTACATTAAGTTAAAAGGATAAAGACTCCAAACTCTGGTACAAAGCAGAAAAATGGATCCTGACATGGACAGTTTTTAGTCTAAACAAGATGCCCCTGATAATAGAGATCCAAAGACTAATTGCATTTGTACTGGAAATAGATTCTCAGACTTTAATTGCCCATAAAAGTTTTTCCCCACCCTGCCATCTTCCTAGCTAATTTGATGTACTTCCTGCCCATTGTAGCCGTTCTGCCAGTAAGAAAATCTTGAACTAAACAATTAGACAACAGAGACAATTTTCGAGATACATATATAAGTCAAATTAGCACTTTTTTGATTACAGTTTACGGTTTTCTAGTAGTTCAGATGAATGGACCACTGTTACAGCGTACATTATTGTTTCCTCACCTGTGGGACCGTTAAATTGCCTTTCATCTGCTCATGCAGTCTAACCCTGACTGCTCATCACCTTGCTGTGTGTCTTTGGCACCTGGGGGCCCAGGTGAAGGTGAATGATTGAATGGACACAGATTCAGCCCCTCTTCTGGGTGAGCAATGAAGCATTGTGGAATAGGTTTCCCCCTTTCTGTAAGTTGGAGGGCATAATATATCCATTCACCTATCCATCCGTCCACCCATCCAGCCAGCAAACATCTGAGGACCCCATGGTGAGCTGGGAGTTTACAGTCTGGTGGAGAAGCCAACAGTCCCAAAGTGCTGGCAAAGTTTATTTTGAGTGGACTGCTAGAGGCTTCAGACAGTCTGGTGGGTTGGAGGGGAGGATACAATTCAAGTTAAATGACATCATGAGTCAATTTTAGAAGTTCTTTATTGAGGTTTAATTTACATACAGTAAAATGAATAAATCTTAAATGTACATCTGGTGACTTTTTTTTTTTTTACGAGAACATACACCCATGTGACAACAAGGCTGATCAAGACATAGAATATTTTCATCATCCTAGAAAATGTCCTTCCAGTCAGCTCCCTCTGTGGTGATAACCACTATTCTGACTTGCCACCACAAATCAATTTTGTCTGATCTTGTGTTTCCTAGAAATGGTGTCATACAGTTTGTACTTTTTGGGTCTGGTTTCTTTCACTCCACATCATGTCTGTGGGAATCATCCATGTTGTTGCACATGTCACTCGCTTGTCCTATTTTTTTGGTGAGCAGTATTCCATTGTACAAATATGCCACAGTTTGTTTATCCTCTCTCCTGTTAATGGGCATTTGGATTGTGTCTAGTTTTTGGCTATTTTGAGTAACACTGCAGTGAACGTTCATGTACAAATCTGTTTGTGGACATACACATTCAAAGTGGATGAAACATAGACAGGTAAAGAGAGTCAAAAGA
This sequence comes from Cacajao melanocephalus, assembly GCA_963573385.1. NCBI lineage: Eukaryota > Metazoa > Chordata > Mammalia > Primates > Pitheciidae > Cacajao > Cacajao melanocephalus. The sequence goes on from CAUYLG010003929.1 coordinate 5,852, forward strand.
TTTTCAGTTATTCAATGTGATGAAACTATAACAGAGAGAGAAATCCAAGGCTGACTGGACTTCAAGACAGGTTAAATGTGTCCCCTTTGTGATGCATTATCTCATTTGAATGTATTCATTACTTGAGTGGTGTGAAGAAATGAATTAATCACAGTGTCTTCAGCTTAGTTGTAGATTGTATTACAGGAAGGGAGGTTCCTAATGGACCCCATTTTCGAGTCACTGCAGAAGCAGAGACCCTTGGAAGTAAAGCTACGAGACATCTCTGTGTTGAAGAGAGGACGATAGGCTTCCTGTTGTGTAAGAGAAATCCTGACTCTTCCTATTGGTCCTGATTCCAGCTTCTGAGCAAGAATTAAGGCAGAGGAGGCAATGATGTGCCCTGCTCTCAGCTGCTTAAGTTTCAAGTCGGAAGATCTCTAGTGCTCAAGGCTCTCATCTCCCCGGCTATGTGTATGTAGCAACATGGAAGACCAGCGCCTTGTGATAGACAGTTTAATCTTACCTGCCTGCTGTGAGTACACTCACCATCCCAGAGAATTGCAAAGTATAAATTGTCTCTTAACACTGATAAACAGTAAGGAGGAGGAAAAAGCCCTGACAAAATATTACAACTTAATTGTATTTCTCAGCTGGGCTCAGGAAACCTGCTTCCTCCTTCCGAGAATGCTATTTACCCAGTCTCCCAGCCCCACAATAATTATTTCTTTAACCCCTGGTGGGATAGCACCTTAGCATGGAAAGGGACTGCACTGCCAGAGAAGCTTAGTGAGGCTGTCTCAGGTGCTCGTGTGGGGGAGGTTTGCCTTCATTAGGTGCATGAATCACTGTGACTTCTGGCTTCTGGCCTCAGGGGTAGCAGAAGGACAGGCTGCCCCGAAGGATAGAGGCTGCTGGAGAGGGAAGTGGGGATGAGGAGGCAAGACTTTCTGCTGGCCTGGTTTTCTAGTACACAGGTGTTTGCAATTCTAAATAAATGTGCAGTGTCAGGACTCAGCAGCCCATCAGCTGAGACTTATAATGAGGGCTGAACAGGGAAATAAGATTGGCCTTCTTTGGGCACTTGTCATTATGTTGGATGGACCCAAATTCAGGCTTAATTATATATATAAAAAGATAGCCTGGGAGAACTGGGTTTGGGGGTGCAAGAGATAAGGGGGGTGGCCACCTGTCAGAAATATTGTGTGCTCTGAAAATCTCCTTCTGTGGACTCTGGAAGCTCACTGCTGTGAGCATTGTTGTTGTTTTTTACTTTGAGAGATATCTTCATGCCTTCTGCAAAGTTTTGAAAAACATTATTTGAATAACCAGTCAGAAAGAGGGGTCAGAGGCAAAAGCCTTTCCCCTTCACAGAGCAATGTCCACTGGTGGCTTACAAAAGCCCATCTGGTGGCCTTGGCAAGTGATGGCTGCTTGTTTCACCTAGCTGGTCGTTTACTCCTGCGTTTGTCTGTTTGCTAATTCATTCATTCATTGCTATCTACACTTAGAATAAAACCCCAACTCCTCATGGTTCTCGGCTGAATAGTATCCCTCCAAAATTCATGTTCTTCCCTGAAGCTCAAAATGTGAACCATTTGGCAATAGGGCCATTGCAGATATAATCAGTACAGTGCAGATAAGGTCGTACTGGAGTGGGGTGGGCCCTTAGCCCAATATGACTGGCGTCCTTATAAGAAGAAAAGAGACACATACAGCAGAAAGACCGTCATGTGACAACAGAGGCAGAGATTAGAGTGATATTAGGTTGCTGCAAAAGTAGTTGTGGTTTTTGTCATTAAAAGTGGCAAAAACTGCAGTTACTTTTGCACCAACCAGTACATCTGTGGGCCAGGGCACCAAGGATTGCTTGCAACCACCGGAAGCTAGGAGACTTTTCTCCATGAATCAGTTTTGCCTGGTCTTGTGTTTCCTAGAAATGGCATCATACGGTATGTACTTTTTTGGGTCTAGCTTCTTTCATTCAACATCACAGCTGTGGGGATCATCCATGTCGTCGCATGAGTCACTGGCTTGTCCTGTTTTATGATGAGCAGTATTCCATTGTTCAGGGAAGGATATGAATTTTGAATGAACAGATTATCCCTCTGAGCACCCAGGAAGGAACCAGCGCTGCCCACACTTTTATTTTGGATTTTTGGCTTTCGGAACCATAAAAGAATAAATGTCTCTTGTTTGAAGCCATGTAGTTTGTGGTGCAGTTTTGCAGCCCTGGGGAACTGATACACTTGTCGTGGCTTACAAGGATCCTGGCTACTTCTCCAGTTTTGTTTTTAACCAGTCTCTACTTGGCCTGGCCTCCTGGCTGCTTGCTGTACATGTTGAACATACTTGGTCCTCAGGACCCTTGTACTTGCCTCTGCCTACAACACTCTTCCCTATGTAGTCCTATGACTTGTTTGCATAATTACTTAGGTCTCAGCTCAAATGTTACCTCTTCAGAGAGACCTGCGCTGGACATCTTATCTAAAATTGCATCTTCTCCTCTCACTCTCTACCTCCTTGCTCCACTTTAATCTTCTTCCTGGAATTTAACACTAGGAGACATTATAGAGGGTGTAGGGGCGTTTGTTTTCTTGCCACCTGCTTCCCCAACCAGACCATAAGCTCCGTAATGAGTAAGGACTTCGTCTTGTTTACTGCTGTATCCTCGACATGCAATAGTACTTGGCAACTAGTAAGCGCTCAATAAAATATTTATTAACATTATCTCATGCTAGGAAACCTTAAACAAAGCCAGTTCCTGCGCTCATGGGCTTATATTCTAGTAGCTGATACACATAGATGGGAAGAACTACTGGGTTTGAGGGAAGGAGCGTTCACTTGGTTTGGGAGGCCGTAAAGATTTCCTGAGCAAGTGATAGTTGAGATTTGAGTGTGGCATCAGAGTTGACCAGGCAGAGTCTGTAAAAGCCTTGTGGTGGAAGGGACTGTGGGAGTGTTTGAGAAAGTGAGGAAGGCTGGATGGCTGGACGGCTGAGAGCCAGGGGAGTGACCGAGGGGCAGGAGGAAGCCAAGGCATCCACGGCCTTGTGGGCTAGGATAGGACCCTGGTTCTTAAGAGTGATGGGAAGACTTTGAAAGAATTGAGTGGAAGAGAGGCAGGAGGGCATGACATAATCTAATTTATGTTTTGCAAAGTTCACTCTGGTTACAGTGTGGTAAATGCCTTGGGGTGACCAATGAGGAGGTTACTGCATTTGTCTGGAGGGATGCCTGTAGATCTTGAGAGGGGGCAAGATGCAAGAGAGATATTTGGGGATTAAAAGTGGATAGGATTTGGAAATGGACTGGAGTCAGGAGGCGAGGGGCGAGGGCAGTATCAAGCGGGGAGCTCATGCTCTGGACACGTGTGACGGAGCAGGTCATGGTACCATTCATAGAAGACAGGAACACGGGAGGACAGTGTGTGTGTTGGGGGAAGGTGCGGGGGTTTGGGGCTGGGAGGAGATCTTGCATCCCTGACAGTCTCTGCAACACTGCTGTGTTAGGTGTCTTCTACCAGTTCCAGTGGAAATAAGAGGTGACAAAGCCCTCTGGAAAGGGCTTTGATTCTAGCAAGTCTTGTGCCCTTATAGTAACGAGATGGGTGCTCTCTGGGGAACCACAGATCTTGGTATTTATTCATGCCTTTGGGTAGTCCCCTCCTACATTCACTCTAGGCTTGGCCACAGGATTTGATTTGGCCGATGAGACTGGTAAACACGGAACAAACAGAGGCTAGATAAGTGCTTGCACACTGGGGCTTGTCCTCTTGGAACTGTCTCTCAGAAGCTTGCTGCCACGCTATAAAGAAGCTCAGGTGGTTCACTGGATGATGAGAAGCTGCATGGAGAGATGCCCGAAGGATGAGAGGCCGTCTTGAAAGTTCCAGACCCCGCAGAGATCCCACCTTAATGTGGCCACACAAGTGACCACAGCTACTCCGCAAGGAACCACAAAATCCCAGCCAACCCACAAAATCAAGAAAAAGAATACCTTGTTGTAAGTCACTGAGTTTGGGTGGCTTGTGATACTGCAGTAGAGAATTAAAGCAGACCTCTTTAGACAGATTAAAATGGGGGACCCTGGCTATTGTTGGGCTCCTCTGGGTAGAGTCTCCTAAAGAGATGTCTTAGGACCCTCTGCCTAGAAGATTTCCTTTTTCCTCTTCCTTTACTTCACCTGCAGTTATAGGCTTGTAGAGGGCAGCCTCTCAGGTGTGCAGATGGCTGCAGGGGGTGATTACTGACGGCCCTCCCACTCCCTACCCGCCTTCTTTCTAATTTTTTCCTTTGCCATCCCTTCCACGGCCTGTATCTGTGCCTGGTTTTCCTCACTTCCTTCCTGCTCTTTCTCTTCAGTAGCTGTGGGGAGCCCTCAAGGCTATAGAAACTTTAGAAACCTGGTTCAGGATATGCATCATTGCCTACTCCCCTCTCCCTCCCCGTTTCTTTTGTCCCCTGTCCTAGCACTAGAGCAAAATTAGGTCTCCTTTGTCTTTTTTTTAATGAACAGGCTTAGCCACTGTTTGCTGGCTATTATATTGGACTGAAACTGCTGTTTGTGAGCCATCGTCAACAGAGACTGGGACCAACAGTGACAGACACCTCTTTAATTATGTGCCATTAATGATGTACACGTTGCAGTTAGGGGAACATTGCAGATGCATTTCTTACTTTAAGTCTGTGCTGTGTTGTATGAAATGCTAATGAGTCCAGAATTCTCAAAGGTCATAATCTGAATACATTTTCTTGTCTTCTTTTTAGGGCAATAGGGATAGAATTCAAAACAATTAAAATGAAATTTACTTCATCCTTTGGCTAACAACATCCTTGACTGTACTAATTACACTGAGATATGTATTCATTCACTGGTCATTTGGGCAGATCTGAGTGTGCTTGAGTTCTTTTAAGGTCCCTATCTCTGAATTCTACACAGGATGGTTTTTTTTTTTTTTTTTTTTTTTTTAGCTGCTTACCCCATTGATTATGAGACATAACTGGGAAAAAAAAGTCCATCTAAACCCTTAGAATATGGAAAGTGCAAATTTAGCAGAACCAGCATTGAATTTTCCAGGGAGTCATTTATCATCCTTAGAAAGTTTTGGTTCTTTGCAAATAAAAAAGAGAAAAGAAAGGTAATTGCCCTACTCAGCTAATTGACAGAATTGTGTCAGAAAAAGGAGGCATTTCAACACTGCCTCCGATGATGACATTTGAAGGTTGTTCCCATTCTCTCTTCACTGCTAAATTAGGTAATCATTATTTCTCTGTGAATCTTATTAATCTAATGGTTCCTTCTCTCCTAACCCCCCTCAGTTAGTTTTGAGACTCAGACAGAAATGCGAAAATGAAATGCTGAAGGTCAGAAAATAGTTTGGTCAGTTGAATTTGTATTCTCTAGTTTTGTGGTTCAGATCTGAAGTAGGAGAGGACAAGAGGGAATAAGTTTAAATTGTAGTCAGGGGAATTCAAGTCATCTGCTAAAAAGGACCCTCTCATTATATGAATGAAACCCAGAAGGTTTGAAATCTCTGCTGGTGGATTTAAAGAACAGGTTATTCTACTGACATGCTGGGATAGTGGAAACCAAGAAGCTAGAAAAAAGCCCAGAACAGTGATTCTCAGGCTTTTCTCTTTTTGGATGGCTTTAGTGGGTGCAAGAGCTGCACTGGGTACTCAGGGGTAACGACAATCTCTGAGTTTTCCCTGTAAAAAATAGTGCTCATCAGATGTAGGGCTTCTAATATGGTTTCTGATGAGACATTAATGAGATAATGACTGGTTTAAGGAAAACTGATGCTTGGTTTTCATTAGACATTATAACCAAAATACTAATTTATGTTTGAAACAGATAGTGTAGACAAATCTGTTGGCAAAACCAGCACTCCCTCGGGAGGATGGATTGACAGCAGCCCTCAATGACACTTGGAAAATAGCTGGATGTCTTGTGTTGGTAAAGGCGAAATGTGAAGGATGTGCACACTGATGGTGGCTGTCTTGGTCTGTTTTGTGCTTCTATAACAGAATGCCACAGACTGGATAATTTATAATGAAACAAATTTATTGGCTCAACATTCTGGAGGCTGGGAAGCTCAAGGTTGAGTTTCCAGCATCTGGCAAGGGTCTGCTTGTGTCACATCGCATGGCAGAAGAGCAAAGACAGAAAGAGGAAGAGAGAGCAGAAGATGCAGAGGAAGGTAGGGAGAAAGAAACAGAAAGGGGGCTGAGATGGTCCTTTTATAAGGGATGCACTCCAGCAGTAATGAATCCACTCCTATGATAATGGCATTAATCCATTTATAAGGGTAGAACCCTCCTGGCCTAATCACCTCTTAATACTGTTATAATGGCAAAGTTCAGCATGAGTTTGGGAGGGAATAAACATTCAAATCATAGCGTGGCATCTTAGTGACAAATTCCATGTCCCTGTTACTGCTGAGCAGGCTTGGGCAAGACCACCTCAGTCTACCTTAGTGATCTTTCTGCCCCTGGGAATGTTCTTACTCATCCCATCTTCATGTCCTCTCTCCTCCCTACCTCGTTAGTCTCTGCTCCTCAGGGCAGCCAGTAGGGACAGTAGCTGCCCCACCTGACGTGAAGAGGCTGAATGTATGTGACAAATGCATTCCGGGACATTTCCTGCCTCCCGTTCCTTCCAGGTCTCCAAATTCCCCGTAACAAACGGGAGTTGAGTAGATTCAGAGTGAATCTCTGTGGCATCATGACAAATCTGGAAAATACTGTTTAAAAAATCTATTACCTGGATTGACCTTTTAGATGTTCTCAAGTGTTTTGGGCCAGTGGTTCTGGCAACTCTAAATATTTCGTTTAATCATCTTAATCACTTTAGTTAATAGTATTTACTATTTCAAACAAAAGCCTTTATGAAAGAGAGTCTAGCCTTTCCCCCTGGACCCTGAGAGACAAAAATATCATGTTTTCCTCTGGCAAGTCAGTCAAAATCAAATCTTGCATCAGTGAAGAGATTTCAGAGCCTCTGATTTCCACGTCTAGAAGAAGTGATCTATGAGAGTGCCCTTGTTCAGAAACAAGGTAAAATGATTCATGTTTATATGAAACAATCTAGTAAGTTGTATGGATGCTTTCTTCATTTTGTTTTGTGATAAAATTAAGTCATTTTCTCCCCTTCATAAGACATTTTTCTTTGTAGCTTCAATCATCATAGTGAAGTTCAATGAACAACATCAAAATGATCATCATTTGAAAAAAAATCATTTGAAAATGTTCATTAGTCAACCTATTGTTCCAAGAAGGAAGATTTAACCATATTTTTTCTTTCTCTTTCTCTCCCTGTCATGTCCTTTGTGCTCCTTGGCGTAAATTTCAAGTTTAGTGAAAACCCATCACCTTCTAAGTTATCATGAAATAAAAAGCCAGAGCAAGGTACAGCATGGAGCAGTCAGCTGCACCAGTTGCATTTTCTTTGATTGTGAGTTACTTGATCCTTTGCTATTCCTGTGGCTGGGGATATTGCGCCTTGAATGTTCGTGGGTTAGCTGCAAAAGGTAGAGGAAAAGTTTTACTTTTATTCCTTCAGGTTTCCTTGTAGTATGACTTTCACATTTATGGACCATGCCCACCAGAGACCTTGTATGCATGAATCACAGGGTGAGTCTCTTAGTGGGCACATCTGTACGTGTGGCTGACATAAAAGGAATGAATCAAATTTCATCTCTATGCCTAGTTTGGGTAGCATATGACTCATTTTCATGGCCCTAGAACTAAAACGTGGTAGTTAAAACAATAAAGTGATATTTATAGGGTAATTTTGATCGAGCCTGTCATAATTTTCTTTCCTGGGTAAGTCTGTATGTCCTTTGTTACAGCTCTAATTACACTGACAGCTTTTCAGAAGGAACGTTAGGGTAGAGGTTATTTAAACATAAAACCGAAGTTTTGACATCAGTTAAGAATGAATGATTTTTATTTCTTAACATATATTTTAGTGTAACAAAAACTTACCGGCTTATTTTCCTCCCAGAATACAATCATTATTCTTATTTTATTGTATCATTTAAAAAAAAATCATTGAGGCAGAAGGGGAATTGTGCTGATCTCCCTCCTTCCTACCCAGGCACCCGGCCGCCTTCAACATTATTCCTCTTTTAAAATATGAAATAATGGTGCATTGTTCATCTCACTCCTGGGTGGGTTCCTTCATGAAACCCTGTAGCTGCAGGCCTCTTTCCAGTTACAAATTTAGTAGAGTTCCTCCAGTGACTTGGCTCTTTCCACATCACTCCAGGGATCTCTATTAACTTAACACACTAAAAATAACACTGCAGAATTGCTGAACAGGCGAGGGAGACCAGTAGGGCCGGGGGAAGCTAAATATTGCTTGCATTGATCAGGAACTTGGGCCCTGCTCCCATGATGCTTACTGTTTGACACCGACGCTCATTAAGAACCTGTTTGTGCATCTGCAGGCTTGAGAGGCAGGGCAGTGCATCAGGCCCAGGGGTGAGGGTTGAGGAAGTGAGGATGCTGCTGCCAGTCTCAGAGGTCTTTCCCTACCAACCTAGGGACTCTTTTCCTTCAGAATTAATGCAGCTTTTGTGTGAGCCTGGACTAGACCTGTCTTTTCTTCTGGCAAAGGTTCTTAGCTGACAGTAAAGCCAACTCTCACCTTGACTTTAATTCCAACCTCAGTTGTAAAAATTTTTTTGGTATAGAATGTAATTATCTCACCAAATAGTAGATAGGAGCACGTTTTGCTTGCAGAAGGCTGAGTAGCCTGGAGAAAGAATTCAGGTTCTGGAGTCTTAAGTTTCGCCTTTGAGTCCTGAGTCTATTGCATGTTAACTGTGCTACACTCAGCTACTTATCAAACGCCCTCCAACCTCAGATTCCCTATTTACAAAATAAGAATGTTAATTGAAATGAATGCCTTTCTCACAGGATGATCGAGAATTCAGATGGGATAGAATGGAATGTGTTTAGAGAAATGTGAAAGCCACGGTTAGTATTCTCCGAGTATCCACAGTAGTCAGTTGAGCAAATGAAATGCCAACAGTGAACCAATTTTGTTCTACAAAAATGGCAGTTTCATGGGGTTCAACCAAATATATTAATAGGAAGTTTGGAAAGTCTTTTTCATCTGACTTCTTTAAATTATCCCTGTGAGACAGAAAGATTATAAGCAGACTTATTTTAGCACCTGGGGAAATCTAAGTTTCCAAGCTTACTTGTACCAAGTTGCATAAAATCTGTGAGCAAACCTGTTCTTCCATCACTCAGTCTGTGGTTTCTTGCCCTTGCCCTGCACTTCAAGCTGAAAATGAGAAGCTACAGAAAGATTGTGACAGAACCACCTTCCCCAGGAACTGAGCAGAATGTAATACGGGAGGTCCCAGCCTCTATGCCAAATACCGACGTTAAGGAGTGGTTCTCCTGTTAAGCACGCTTTCTTGAGCTGGGGCTGGCTCTCCTAAAGCGATGACTGTTTCAGAGTCTGAGTGAACCTCTGTGGGGCTGCTGCATATTAGTTCCTTCTGTTTATTGTCCCTCAGAATCACCAATATGTGCAGCTCAGGGCTGACCTGGAGATTGGAGGGTCTAACTCCCCAAAGATGGGGCGTAGCTGGTCTACGTTGGAGCATGCTCCCATTCTGGGCCTGCCTTTGGCACTGGCAGGTTTTCTCAATATCAGCGCTGTGGATACTTTGGGTCAGACAATTCTTTGCTGTGGCAGTTGTCCTGCGCGTTGTAGGATGTTTCTGGCTTCTACCCACTAGATGCCAGTAGCATGCTCTCCAGTTGTAACAACCCAACCTGTCTCTAGATATTGTTAAATGTCCACTGGAGGGACAAAATCACTGCTAATTGAGAACCGCTGGGCCCAGGAGACCTCAGAGTGGGAGAGCGAGGGGCTGGTCCGGGCTAGACTAATGGCGACATATTTCAAGACGTTTACCAACTTGTCTGATGAGGTTCAACACGCCTTAGGGAATTGCATTTCCTTTTCTCCTACCTTCTCATGAAAAGCGATGTGATTAGATAAGAGATGAGTCATACTCGGGGATATTGTTAGTTGCATATGAGTAGGAAGAGAGGTATGGAGTTGCCTAGGCTCTTAGATAGGAAGAAAATCAGTCTAACTGAGGACCAGGTTCTCTCAATTTCCTGGCCGAAACATCTGTCTCCTTGTTTTTCCAGTTAATTATGGATTTTCATGAGCTCACCCAGCTAATCAAGTTTAATGACACTAGACCCAAATCACATTATTGTTATTTTTCAAGGCCGTGTTGGAACTGTGCCGCATTCCACTCAAACACTGGAGAAGCAATGCTTTTATTAGCAGCACAAACAGCCCTTTCATAACATGTCACCACTGAGATTATGAAGACAGAATAAAAGCAACAGAAAAAGGGAATTTTCCATAAAGAACACTTCAGGAGCTTTATTACAAAGCAGAAACTTTATTGCAGGATGGGCAATGAGACATGTGTCCTATATTTACTACCATTTCCAATATAACTTTTGGTTTGGAGAGACATAGAAAGTTGATATTGCTCCTTCATTTCCATGTCACTGATGACAGCTTGACACAAGGATTTCCCAAAAGGCTGTTTGTGACCCGCCTTTGTGGGTCACATGCTCTTTGTGACTCTGTTCATACCCTCTTTCCTTGTCCTCAGGAATTCCTGGTGTAGAATGAACACAGCTGCCAGTCTTGCAATAGCTTCTGGACCCCACTTTCACCTCAGATGAATACAAAATATTGTGTATTCAGCAAAAAGTTGGATTCTTTACCTTTGGACTTTATATCATCTGGTGAAAAAGTGATCACATTTTTCCATTTAATGTTTCATTTGGTCTGGATATCAAACCAACAGGTTTTTTTCTTTCTTTTTTTTGGTTGGGGACATATTTTAAAAAGTAATGAAAAGAATTTTCTCAATTCTACTGCTGAAGTGTCCTCTGTTAGATCTTTGCATTGCTTTCAACACTTCAAATGGAGTGTCCACATTTCATAATTCAATCACTCTCTTCTGAGGAGCAGTCTATCCTTCACTCTGGGCCTCGAATGTTGCTTTGTAGTCCCTTGCACCTAACAAGCGAATCAGAAGTTATTCTTTTCCCTACAAGTGAGAGACTTTTACATGTTAGTACATCATATCACAAAGATTTGCATGAGATTGCCTAATCTCACAATGAAAAGGCTGGTTATTTGGGCACGCATAAAAACAATGGGATGGACCCCTTGAGTTTTAGAGATTGATCTAGATTTGAATCCTGGGCCCATCACTTACCAACTATGTGACACCGGGCAAGTTACTTTACCTTTTTAAAGCTTTAGTTTCCTTATCTGTAAAATCGATGTGATAACAACAACAAAACAACAACAACAATAATAGATCATAATGTGTTTGTGAGGATAGAGTGAGGTAGTGCACGTAAACTGTGAAGCAGACTGCCTAGATATAGTAAGTGCTCATCTGGTGTTAGGAAATGAGGGTGTAATTATTTCCAAGATGGGATTAGTCCTGTAACATTGGCCTATTTTAGTAAATTTTAGCTGCCCTCCTCAATTAGTTCCTCACTGTAACTATTAAGATCTCTTTGTCTCAGATCCGCTTGAATATATTTTAGGATATTTAATGGCCAGAAGACCTCCTGCAGTAACTTTGTTGCTCATTTCTTGGGAAAGCAGAAGAGGATTATAAATAACAAGCAATAAAGACAGCAAATGTATGCTCCAGAAGTGAGGAAAAATCAGTCCTAGGGGAAGTCGTCTGAACTTTATTGCAAAAGATAGGAAAAGAAACAATTGGAAATGTGGGAATAATCATAGGGCTTAAAAAGAAACCATTGTTACTGCAGAACTAATTGGAGTTCATTGTGGTAAAGATGCATTTGTGGCTGTATTTATTTAAAGATGGTGAGCAGAATCGAGAAGGAAGCAAAAGTATTTTTAATAAGGAGTCAAGGTGCTGAAAATTCTGAAACTAACAAAACAAACTAAAAACAAGACTCAAAGAAGTAGGATTCACTCATGCAGGGAGATTTTACAATGATGGCATAAGGATCAAAACAAATGGATTAAGGAACTAAAGAATTGGGAAAATAAAGCAAGAGTCTTTTAGGGAGGTCCTTGGGACTGCTTTGTTACCCCCACTATCCTAGGTATCAGTCATATTCTGCAACCAATGAGGTCACTGTGAAATTTCTGGTATTCAGCGAGGTTTCAGGTCTCATTGAGCTATTATTTGAGAGACAGACAGACAGGAGAGGTGGTGGCTAAATAGAGGTTACCTGGAGGTCGCTAGAATGATTCTTTGCTGCCTTGGGGTAGGGTATCGGGGTGAGGTGGAGGTGTGCATAGTTGAGGGAGCAGAAGATGGAATGGGGTTAAGGGAAGGTAAATATTAAGTACCTCCTATGTTCTAATGGCTTTTACATAGACTTGCTTATATAATCCCATAACAATCACAAAGAGATGATGGTACAATCCTTATTTTGCAGGTGAGATTGATGTTTTGAGAGGTCTAGTAATTTACCAGAGGTTACTTAGCTAGTAAGTGGTGGAGTAGAGATTTGAGCCCAGGTCTGTCTGACTTGAAAGCCCATGAAAAATAGAGTCCTGGTAAGTTTTTTTCTCTTCCCCCTCAAGGGAAAACTATTGAAAAGAAATGAATATATTAAAATGGAGGAATGATTGTGTAAGAATGTCCAAGCTTTGAGCTTCATGTTGTTATGCTAAGTGTGAAGAGAGACAAGAAGATAATTTGAGCAATTTATTTATTTATTTTTATTATTTTTATTTTTATTTTTTTATTTTTTTGAAAGAAAGAAAAAGAGAGAAAAGAAGAAAGAAAGAGTGAAAGAAAGAAAAAAAAAAAGAATGTAAGAGAGAAAGAAAGAGGAAGAGAAAGAGGGAGAGAGAACAGGATTCTTGTTCTATTGCCCAGGCTAGAATGAAGTCTAAAAATGGGTATTAAAAACCTCTTTTATGCCAGTAATTGTGCTTAACA